>AP025048.1:37413049-37610549 GCA_036186865.1 Eustoma russellianum | reverse complement strand
AAAATCCATTCTGAATCATACCCAGAGAACCATCCAAATCCATAAAGGAACTACTCCTTGATTTAAGACTAGAGTGCACAACAGTATGAATACAGAAAATGAATATTGCAAGCAACATAATAGGTTCCCATTGGGCCTCACTTGCATGAGAAAAGATGAAACCATGGTTATGAACCAAATTAAAACCTCCTGACCTGAAATGTAGTTGTATCTTTGCATTCATGTTTCGCATCTAACTGGACATTTCCCTCTTCAAAGTAATGGGCCCCTACCTTAACAGGAACATCATATAAGATAATAAAGTACATAAGCAGGGTGCATAAATAAAACTGTTTATCATTATTGTTTTTTTATTTTTTGGTGGTGGGAGATGGAGCCGGGCAGCGGAGACACACAGAAGAGTTATTTTGCCAGGAAACTGTAAATGAAGAATAATATGTACCTGCATTGTGCCTCTAAGTTTGACCAACTGCAACTCATCCTTGAATTCAATGTTCCACACAGAACGCCAACTTCCATTACTGCACAATAGATATGACAGCAACGAAGAAAAGTAAGGAGTAAGTAATGTCTTATACATGTTTTTCATTCAGATAAATTGCTGGAAACCATGGAAATAGGGCTGAAGAAAGCAGGAAGACTAAACCCACTCTAACCAAACCAGCTACAATCGAGGGCATAACCATGAAAAGAATAAAAACAGCTGTGACCATCAAAGCATGTCCAAATAGTTCCTCTCGTTCCGAATACTTGTCTCCAACGTAGGAATGATGAATAATGAAGCTCACTACAGGTCCTAATCCAGCCCAGAAAAATCCATTTAGTTGTCATGTATGAGGAAAAATCCATTTAGTTGTTATGTGTAAGGGGTTTGAATGAATTGTCAACATAATTTAAGTGTGCGATATTCATGGCGTGTATATACCTGTATAAATGCTGATAATCATTTGTTTTGTCATAACTTGCCATGAATGTTAACTTACCAAAACGGAAAAGTGTCTTTTCAACATTTTATAGGTGCGTTCCCCAAAAGGGAGTAAGGTAAGACAAAATTATTGTTGGAATTTTCTATATTTCAAAAAGACAAGTCAGTTGGTTGTTAAGCAGACACAGAGACAACAAAGGAAATTAAGACAAAATCGTTGCAACCACCTAACAACTTTGTTTTAATCTTACATGAATTTATTATCTACATGGAAAAGCCATCTCAATTAATGAATTATCTAAACAACTATTCTACCAAGTCATCACTTATTCAGTTTTCAGGGGTATTTTGGACATAAAGATATTTTGGTCATTTATACACATTTATTTATTTATCCACTGTCAAAATGTTTATTATATGGTTTATGGTCTTCTTATATTATTATTTTATCAACCATACGATATAGGTGTGACATTTATTTTGTCACATTTTGCTACATGGTTTGCATGGCTTTATCATATATACAGTAAAGATATGGAATTTTCAAGCATTCTGAAGTCGAAATACCAGAGAAGACGTGGGAAAGACCGTAAAGAAATATATGGTTTCTTTGGGCATTGAATAGAGTATGGTACATGATAGAGCCCAATGGAGAAGAAAAATCCATATACTCGATTACAACTAGCGAGACTAAGGTTGTGCGTTATTGCTGCAGTTATACACTCATAATACAGAATAGTATGTCTTCAAGGTTTCTATGTCTATACTGGCAAACAAAATAACATGACGCTGAGGGTGGAAATGGAAAAATATGAAGAGAACCGTCTAATGGTGTAGCCATACGGTTTCTCTTCTTTGGATTAAGAAGTCTGGCCAGGGATGCCGTGACTCACCAACCCAATATGGGACACTGTCATTCCTCTAACACTTCCATCCTTACAGCAAAGTACACATATCCTGTAAATTATACTACTCTTAATTCCTTTAAAGGCAAGGCAAGCATAGAAATTATATTAATCTAGAGGATTGAAAGATTTTCAGCCACCACTGCCTATCAAGTTTCTTTGTACACATTGCATCGTAGTGAGTTTTACGGACCCACTGGACCAAAAGCTTTGAACAATATAAAAGTGAAGCTGATCAGAGGAAACAAGATGCAAGAGGAATTTAAACAGGTCTCAAAATTGTATAGATGCTTTTAAACATCAGGAAAACAATATAATAATAATAGTAATAATAATAATAATAATAATAATAATAATAATAATAATAATAATAATAATAATAATAATAATAATAATAATAATAATAATAATAATAATAATAATAATAAATCATAGTTAAAGGAACTGACATACCAGAAATTCTTAGGGCTAAGTTTCGAGGCTGATATCACCATAACAAACTCAAAATCAGATCCTGGCTCTTCCACATCCTTTCCATCTGTACAGTAAACTGCGCAAACTCCCTTTGGATAAGCTTCACCAACATACTTAGTAATTTCTGCATCCAGAGCACACCTGCCAATAAACACAAGGAAAGCAACATTAATGGGAAATAAAGTAGGTCAGAATTTTCAACCTTACACATGCCCATCTAAGGATAAAAACTGATAAAAGCATTCATCAATGTGGACCTCATGGTGCACTCCCTATCACGATTTGACATCATGACGGGGCAGACAAGTTACCTAAACCAAAGTTGAGATACAGATAACAACACCAAACCAGAGGATATAACGTCATTAAAAGTATTATCCAGTCTCCTTTCAACATAACTCGGAAAATACACTCTTCAAAAATGAATAAGAAACCTCAGAAAGAGTACTTTTTAATTGTGAAAGCCATTATATAGTATGCTGAAATGTTTATGACTAAGCTTAAGAAATTTCCTTGATGACTTCCTGACATCAAATACACAAGAGTCAGAAAGAGACATCTTGGCATAAACCATACAGTTCTAGGACTTTACAGATTAAAGAAATGTAGCACTTTGCGATAAAACCAGATAAAGATGAAACGAGAATAAACTAGACTGCCATTCAAATGTCTCGCTTAGTGTCACCCTAAATAGCAGTTCCCAGAGACCAGTGTTTCTAATTTTATATCCCGTATATTGAAGTAAGTGTTTAGGAACTAGTAATGTGTATATGCAATATCAAAAGGCAAAAAACGCTATAAGGAAGAATTGATTGGACGCAATGTATCTAATCCTCTTAACTGCCAAAATAGGTCGTCTGTAGAGTGAAAATTGACATCCATTAATAGAATAGAAAGTTTCTGACCAGTATGAGGTTAAAAGAAGTACCGATAATCCTCAATGTAGGCAGATGGAAGCTCTTCGTCAGTTGCTGGTCTGACTTTTATAGATGCCTAAACAAATGACGTGCTTTGATATTGAACAGGGCCAACAAAAATGCATATCGCAATAACAGATAAAACAAGCAGGAGATAGAAGTCTCAAAATGATCATATAAAAGAAATTACATAAAATAAAACTGGTGACGCTTGATGATAATAAATTTAACAACCAAGCAACAATATCAAGTATACTGGGAACCCTCGGAGCATGTGAATAGAAGCGTCCCTGCCTAATTTATTTTTAAAGAAGAGAGGCACTGTAATAACATTTCCTTGCAACAGACTATTTTTTTAATCTCAAAAGATAGTTGAGACCTTGAAACATTACATCCTCTGCACACAACATCTCCATTTTCTGCACCATAAATATCAAAGGAAAAGCAGCATTCAACTTAAGCAAAGAATCTCTCACAGCAGTACCATCTTTTTTCAAACTCGCACAACTGTTGTGCATTTCTAGTCCTTCTTGTACTACTTAATCCAGCTATCATCCATTTCAGACGATATAAGTTAAATGTATAATTTCACATGTACCGTTAAGGATGCTTGAGCAAAGTGCTAGGAATGACCACATGATTAAATTAGGACTAACAAAATTCACACGTGACCTTAGACTAAGTTTATTTGTATTTCCAATTATGTAATCTAGTTTATGCTGTAATCATCCTATTGTTGCATCTTATATAAGGTTTCTTCTTGTTTGGAGATGGTGGCATGAGGAACCATATAGAACACGGTCAAGCAGCAAAGGAAAGCATTCCAGAGAAAAGACATAATGCATCGATTAGTATGAGAAACAGTAGAACTCACTTGTTTGACATGGTCAACCACTGCAACTTGAGCAGTCCTAGGGTCAAGATACTCGCTTTCACTCACCTCACTAAACGATGTAACCAACACCTGCAGTCAACAGTCATAACAGCACATTCAAAAGGATAAGACATAACTGAAACAACATTACCAAAATCAACAACATAATGAGAAATCCACAAAAACAATTAACACAAACAGAAAAAACAAATAGCAATACCTCACCGCTCCGGTCAGGAAATTGTAAACAAATCATGTGAGATTTATTGTACAAAGGAAACGCTTCGGCAGCAGCTTCTTCATAGACACGTTCATCCATCAAAACCGCTCTAACATCTGTCAATTAAACAACAAATTCAAAAATGCTTACCTCCTACATAAAAATTAAACCACCGCGAAGAAAATAAAATGACCTTTGGCAACGTATTGGATTTCGCCGGCGGGAGAGTTGAGGAGGAACCATTTGGCAATCTCGAGCTTCTGGTGGTGGCTCAACTCGGAGGATTCTATGGCGTCTTCTTCATCTGACATTATCGTTGACGGATAAATCTAGAAAAAAATTCTGAATATTAGTAGGAATTACTGTTGCGGTGATTCCGGTGATGTTGATTGCTTGTGATCTGGGAAGGCTCCTCACAGAGTGGGGGTTGCCAACTCAATGTTTCTAGCAATTCGAATCAAAAATTCAAAAAATTATGCAAGGACAACCGGCCATTCGGTTATTTAGTAGTCACGAAAATGGCAAAGTATTGTATTCTTTTTGTTTATTAATCATGAAAATAAGATAGGCCTTACACAATTATAGTAAAAATAAAAGGAGTTTCCGGTACACTAGACTTCCACACCTGTACAAAGTTTAGGAAAGGACTGGATCGTTTTGTAATCTGATGTACGCAACTTATCCTACACTCAGTGGAAACTGGAACGTTTCGCGATCTATTGTCCTCAATTTTACTCTATACTTTATACAATAAGCTTTTTTCACGATTCAAACTCGTAATATTAATATCACACAGCAGCCACATTCGTCCTCAATTGTAGTAAAAAAAAAAAATTAAAGCAATATCTATAGGGCACACTTGGACCAAGGAGAAAAAGTGTAGTTTAAAGGCACTTTTAGCAAAAATGTTATTAGCTTGAAATAACGTTGTCTTTTGGTTATTATTAGAACCATTGGTTATAATCATGATTTTTTAGTAAATTGTTTTTCATCATAACTTTGATTTAACTTTTCTTTTCATATTTTCTATCGTACAAAAAAACATTTTTCTAACAAAATAATGATATTGTTTGTATTTCGATTAAAAAAAGCATTTTCTAATAGTGACGCAGTTTGTAAAAACCGATTCACACACATTGAGATGCGGATGATCTGAGAGGCCTCGTATCAGTCAAAATATGAGTCCTTCAATCACGTGACGTCATGTGTACAAAAGAGCCTTTTTTTGAAAAAAAAAAGAAAAAAGTAAACAGTGGGCCCTTTTGTACACGTGACGTCGTGTAATATGAGGCCTCCTCTGATTCGAGTCACCATAATTTAAAGGACTGACCTATCGAATATTTTATAATATCCTTATTTATAGTTAATTCTACCGAATTTATTGAGTCGAATGATTTAAAATAAATGTCAAACATGATTTATATAAAAAAAAAAATCAAAACTTCATGATTACAGTCATAAAATCATGATTATAAACCTTAAGCACTACATCAAGCCGAAGCAACAAGGTGTTTCTATGAAAGCACGCCTTAACCTAGTTTTTTAAATAACACCAAAAGTAATGCCCACTTATATCCAAATCTTTTATGAAGGTTAACTTCACACTTATATCCAAATCTTCTATGAAGGTAAACCAAGTATCTTGAATTCACGACAATAAGTAGGGTGTTAACGAGCCGAACCGAGACGAATATTAGGTTTTTGAATTCAGATTCGTTTAATAAACGAACTGTTTGGCTTCGCTCGTATACTGTAACGAGATTTAGAATTGGTTCGAGTTCGACTCGAAAACACTATAATCGTTTAAACGAGCCAAACATTTCGCAAATAGTTCGGCTTGTTAGTAAACAAATCCAATTAAGTATTCAAACTCGGCTCGTTTAAGTAAAATTAACAAACGAACTCGAATCAAATACGAATCGAACTCGAACAGTTCGTGAACTGTTCGGTTCGTTTAACGCCCCTGTACATACATCTACTTATTGTGCAATACGATGCAAGACATATATATTGACGACATCAACCTTTAATAGTCATACACATGTGACACGTTTGTATGTACATTTCATGTCTATATATTTGACATACATTACAAATCATATACAATATTTGACGTTGGTTGCAAATCGTATATATTTACATCTAATGACACTAAAAGCAAAGTGTTGGATCCGTTAGCTCAAGAGATGATGATGTTATATGAAAATGTCTAAAAACACATGTGGATACACGTCGTAAAATCGAAACGTGATGATGTCGGATTATATCACCAAGTATTTGTTTGATGTGGTGCCGTTAGAACTCCATCAGTTGTCTTTAGTGAGCGAGTTGCTGACCTGCACAAAGAAATAGGGTCAGGGGACCCGGGATCTATGGTCCCGGGTAATACCCTCCGACGCTCAAGTCAGTCAATGCCATTTTTTTAGGAGAGGTCTATATATGATGAAGGTTTAGTAAATTGAGGTTTTCTGTTAAACCTGCGTTTTCACTGTGGAGAAGATGAATTACTGGTCTGTAGTTTTTCTGAGTTCGTTGTGACTTGTCCTTCTCTCTCCTGCTGCTCGGCCTTTTTATATGGCGGCTTGGGCCAATGCATGGGCAGAGCTCGGATATCGTGACAGACAAGGAGGTCAGTTGGATGACTCTTGCTCTTGCATGCTCACCACGTGGCTCGGTGCTGAGCTGAATGAGCTTGCTTGAGACACCTGGCGGGGTGTTTCACCTGATGGAATTATCCAGGGTAAACTCCTAGGACCGAGATGAAATCTTCTAGAAACACTCAGAAGTGCCCGAGACGGCTGATGATGTGGGGTCAGCCTGCCGAGATGAAAGTGGCCGACTTCAAACAGCATTGATGAGCCTTTCATGATGCTCGTAGCTGACGCCCCTTAAGACGATCCGATATCAGTTAGTAAATCGGATCCGAGGCCGAGCCCAACTCTTTGGCCGAGATGGAACTACGGGCCGAGGTGAGGCCTTATGGCCGAGATAAATCCCTTAGGCCTAAGTGTGTCCTTTAGGCCGAGGTGAGATCCTTAGCCCCCAGGGGGCATGGAGACTGTATGGCCGAGATGGCCGTGGGGCCCTGTGGCCGAGATGGGCTATTTGTCCGCATGTGCCCTGACCAGCCTCCGGACCGACCTGCCATACTTAACCATTTTTACGTCTTACTTCAACATTGACCGTTATTGACTAACGAGGGGTATTTTTTGGCTCATCAAAACGTATAAATACTATACATAACATTTGTCAAAAATTTGAATATGAAGCATGCCTTACTCTGGCATCCGGCAAAATGACAACCAATCTTCCTTTTCGTCACTTTATTATTATTATTTTTTTGGTGAGAAGAGAATCAACTCGAAAAGTCTCTCGTGCAAGTAAAAAACTTTGTTTTACCATAACTTAATCGTTTTAAATATGTTTATATGCATTATGTGCACATGCTGTAGGTTTGGAACATCTTTTTACATGTTTGATAAATATGGTATATATCAAAGATACTGTAAGCATCATTTCCGAAGGTTGAAATTTTAAGAGACGCTAAGAGTACATATCCCAGAAAAAGCCATAAATCATTTTCGAAGTGAAATGATGAATAAACATGGTGAGGTAAATTATGATTTAAACCTGACGAGAGTATTCTCCAAGGATATTAAAGTTAGTTTTATAATAAAATGATCACACATAAGAGTAGAACTAATGCTAGATAAAGATGTTGATGTATTTGATTTGATGTATCACTATTCAATTTCTTATAGTTCGGCTAGTATTTTATACATCGCAAACATTAGGCATATGTAACATCTACCAAATGATCGAAAAGTTTAAGTATCAACACCGATAGTGTTTTTCTTTATAAAATTATAACATAAAATTGATACTGTAAATAGCGTTCATCAATAAATAAAATTGAAAAGGTATAAAAATACATTCTCTCTCTTTTATTTATCGGTCAACATCATATAATTTGATGTTGTGATTTCCATTGCAGAACGAATTGCAAAAATAGATGAAATGGCGGAATCATTGGTCAACCGTTGGTCCAACTAACCACCGCATGGTTAATTCAATTGAATCCGGATCAAAGCGAAATGATTTGGTTTTATGCAGGGTCACCTAGCCATCCGATATGGGGCCATTATACTTAAATTAGCTAGTCCATCTCCATTAACAAAGTAACATACTGAAATTCAACCAAAGGAAAGCCGGTCACCAAAGCGAATTCAACTTTTGTTCTATTAAGAAAAAATTATGATCATTGTGTTATGAATTGTAGTTGCAAAAACAGCAACATTACTATCTCATTGTTTTAGAAACTCCAGTGCGTATAAGAGATTCGGATATACGTAACCATACTCATGTATTTAGAAACACACAGATTGTTTCCCGATGACCTATAATGAAAATTGCGTCAAGCTCTGTTAATCAACTGGTACTTCATAAAATAAAAAAAAACATTTAATTTAGTGAGTTATTTTATTTTATCCCATCGTATTTTAAAAACAAAGAAGAGTGTGTCATTGACCCTATTGAAAATGGAAAACTCTAATTGCAGAAACAGCATCTGTATACCTCAATCCTGCAAGAACACCCACAGAAATGCTGAAATGTTTCAGCTGGATTGTTACTTCCATCAAGAACATCATTTACCAAAGACTGAACACTTGCAGACCAATAAAAATAAATCCAGACAACACCAGACATACATGCTTTCCTACAACATATATCAGAAAAACTTGATACAAGGTCAGGTTTTACCAAAGATCAAGAAACCATTCTGGTGGCATCCCCAAACAGAACAAACACAACAAACACACGAACCGCACTGTTACAAGTATCTAATTTGACACATGTTTGTGTGGACATACCATCCCTTGTCTGTCACAATACCCAACGTACGCACAGGTTATTCAGTATACGGTTGAACTGCCAGGGCACCATCAATTTGCAGCCACAGCATTACTCGCTGCAACGCCTCCAGGGTTGGCGGTCACTGCAGGAAAAACTGTATCGCCACTAAAAACCTTTGCTATCTTTTCAGTGGGCACCAATGGAAGATAAGAAGCAACCTTGAAACCCCTCTCTGCAGTTTGCTGAAGAGTCTGGTTATACCTCTCAGAAACATAAGAAGCTGCTGGAACAACAGCCTGGGCCACTTTAGGAAAGAGCGGAAGCCTGTTAAGAGAACGCCATGTAGACACCGCACACTTCTCAGCCACTGGCTCATACTTTGAGTAAAGCTCCTTTGCAGTTGGTTCGTACTTTACGTAAACAGTCTTAGCAAGTCCTGAGGCAGTTCCAATAACACCAGCATTCTTCACATCTGATGCAACAGAACGAGCTGCAGCAGGGACCCTTTGAGCAGCTGAGAGTGCTTGAGATGATGCCTGTTTTACATATGGAGGAACATGGTTTTCTACCTTGGTCACAGACTCATCAACCTGGGCAGATAGAGAAACATCTTAGATTCTTCAATCAGATGACATTTGTGCAGATGTGCACATGTTCTTATACCTAATACAGAAACGGAAGTGACGGCAGAGATCAATACAAGATTGATCTTCAAACAAGTTCATTTTTATTAACGTGAAAGGTGATCAAGCAGAGATAATCCTTTTCCATTAGCAAATTGTCCTTAAATGCAAATATCATTCATTACTCTGAAAAAAACTAGTTCAAACTCTTACCATGCCTTCTTCAAATCATACAAAAATCTTGTACTTGTAAGATATCGTTTAAGAAAAAGAAAATATCCAAGCGTATGAATGGAAGAGTCCAGAAAAATATACCATTTGCATATCAATGGAACAGAACAGGTTAAAAACATGCTAGTGTTTCTGATGGTTCTCTAAACCCTAAAAAAAATAGTTAAAATTCTACAATCCTAGCTTAATAATTGTAAAATATGAAGTTCAAACGTCCTTAATTAAATACGCAAGTTAAAGCAGATAGAAAAGAAGTCAAGACTACAACCGGAGACATCAACTGCAAGGGTCAGAAATCCTTTCAGCACACATTAGATGTGCAGTCACGCAAGGGAGGATCAACAATGCTATTGACCTATAAAACTAAGTAGGATATCGAGTAGAGAACAAAATATCAAACTAGCCTGGCACTATGCATTAATCTGCAAAATAAACAAATCAGACGTCTCCTGTCTTGCAACTTGCAACAGCGAAAATTAATACGGCTGTGCCAAGTTCCCACAAGTCACACATGTATCTGTAGAACAACCACCAAAAGTTCTAGATGTAATTGAGACAGGTGGATATTTCTACAAGCCAACCCAAATAGGCTGCAATCACAATTCTATTTTCCACAGTAAAGTTATCCAATTAAGAAATACAAACGTCAATGGACTATAGCACTTTCTCCTACGTGCTAAATCTCAACTGAATTCTCAAGTTCCAAAAATTACACGTTTGGTCCTTTGATTCCTTGGGAAGAAAGCATAAACCACCATCCTCTCCAACACTCGCCCTAAAAAATGTCCTATTTCCTCATTTTGATTCAAAAGACAAAAGTGATTCGTCCGTTTACATCTGTACATGCAGGATTCTCAAGGATCTACTGCTTCCCTGTTCTCACTTCCCCCGCAATTAATCAAATCACAAATTTCTTAACCTAAAAGAGAGAAGATTCGGAAAGGCTAAATTACTAAATCCAAATGAAAACAGAAAGCCGTATATCCTGAAATGACACATACCTTTTTGTCAACAAACTTGAGGAAATCGATAGGCACACCATGGTATTTCTCATAAACCGGGCCAACAACCTTCTTCACGGTACCCTCGACGGTCTGAACACCGGGCTTCATAGGGCCGGAATTCTCCTTAGCATACTCATAAAACTTCGCAAAATACAACACGGAATGCAAAGCGGCAATTTGCACAAATTCCAAATACTTCAAATTCTTCTCAGCACTTTCCTCCTACACCATTCAAGCCAACAAATAAAATTAATATTACAACAACACTGCAAACAAGAAGAAAAATAAATTAAGAAAAAGGCAGGATTTGCAAGAAATTTCGGAATCACCATATGGATTTGGGTGGTTTGATCAGATTCTGCCATATCGTTGAAGAGGCAACTTTTTCTGAATATTATGATCGAGAACGATTGAAAATGTGAATGAGAATTGGAATGAAGATGCAAGGAATTTTGGGAGATATATATATAAATATATATATATATATATATAAGGGGAGAAAACTTAGACGCGTGAGTTTCTGGCAGGAGAGGAAACAATGAGATCAATGGTTGAAAACGACTCGTGAATGAAAAGGCGTATGGCGTAGCAGTTACGTTTATATAGATTTTGGCGTAAATGGGTATACTTAGCATTTAAGTTGTTTGATATGCATTATGTGTTCACACGTACGTCAATTATGAGGTTCGACAAGAGTATTATTTTGTATGTTTATTTCTTCGTTGTTATTATGAAAATTGAGAATTGAATTAAAAGGGCGTTTCCAATAGTCTAGGGTTTTATGTTTGCGATGAGGTTGGGTAGGAGTCGGATCGCTTCGCAATTTGATATACGCGGCTTTATTATACCATTTATGTAAAAAGTTGTTTTCGCGTTTCGAATTCGTGACTTTAAGATAACAAAACAACAAACTTAATGTTCACATATTAGTAATAATATGTCTTTTGGGATATGAGGGGTGAGATCACCTCACCTCCAAATCTCTCACCTTCCTCCTCACCGTTCGTCACGTGGCAGTAGAGAAGATTGTTGAGTCTACATGAGGAGTGGTCAGCAAAGGGTGTATAAGAGTGGATGAAGTACACATGACGGACGGTGAGGAGGAGTGAAGGATTTGGGGATGAAGGAATCCCATCCCTGCCAAACTGTTTTTTTTTAATTTTGTCATGTATTACTTTGTGTATACAAAATGATTTTTTTGTCATGTATTACTTTGTGTATACAAAATGATTTTTTTTTTTAAAAAAAAACTTAACTACCATTATAAAGTAATACGTCTTATTTGTGCAAAAATGACTTTGGCAGCCCCCCCCCCCCCCCACCTTGCCAGCCCCTTATCCGGTGTGTTTTATGTTGTTGTCAATTATCTTTTATTTTTAGTTTTTAATTTTTTTTTCTCATTCATATGTTGATTTTCTCTTTGGTTGAGAAACCATTTAGTCGATCTTACTCTAACTAGGCTTCCTTCATAATTGAATTAGTAATCAAATTATCAATAATTGTGTGACTCTAAAAGGTAATGTCAAATTTGCGCGTTGTTTTTATTTAATTAAATTGATATTATCAGGAAAATTTTGTTTTGTTCTTTTGAAAATATGATAGTTGAGAATATAGTTTGGTATACTTACTTTTTTTTACTATTGGAATCCTAATTATACTTTCAAAAATCTTTCATTCTGATATAATTTCGATGCTCAAGTCATTTGTTTCGACGATAGCAGCAGTTATACATAAATAGACTTTATATTAGTTAAGGATGTAATCCTAACTACAATATTTTCGTATACAACATATTTACTTCAAGAACCAAACCTCAAACACCCTTGCATATGAGCCTCCTTGCAAACCCCAACAACTCAGTTTGCGTGTTGAATCGTATAACGTGTTGAAAAAAGTATAGTATCTGTCGATGTACGATGGTCTTTTCATCTAATATTTGAGATCGGATGCAAACCTCTATAACAATCATAGCCATCTCATCATATGAGCTAGACCGCATGACACGTTGGAACCTCATAATATATGTTGGTCTTTTCATTATGTTTTCCAGATGGAAGCAATTTTGTATCATAATACGCATCAGCCATGTTTTCTTGCTATTCTCTACGTTCTTGTGTTGATGTGCAAGTCTCTAAGAGTTTGACACCCATATGAAAACGAACTTTGTATGAGTTATACAAATACCTCTGCTATAACTAAATACCAATCGAAATATCGAATGATATACACAACTAATTGGAGGCTCACAAGAGAGTACACAACGCATTATAACCATATTCCTGATTCAGAGTTACACAACTCGATAGAAGGAAACATTCCAATTGGGTATCCTAATTCAAAGAACCTTCAAAACTCAATAAAAGGAAACGTTCCAATTGGGTATATCCTAATTCAAAGAAACTTTTGATGTTAGTATTGCTTGTGATTTTGTGTTACAGGAGGTAGAGTTGCATACGAACCAACTCAAATCGAGTTGTTGATTCGAATTCAAATACTGTTATATTCGGTTCATGATTCACGAAGACTCTGAAAACCCTATTGAAAACTCGATTGGTAAGTTCGATTCAACTCGTTTTATAATACACGAGCTAGCCCTTTTACCCTCTTTAGCCATTCCTCTCCCTCTTATTCTGCAAGCAGAGGCGCCATTTTTGCAAGCGGATTCCGGCGGCGTCTTCTGTGTTATCGTCCCCAAGACAAGGAGAAATAGCCAGTTCAACCAGTACGTGTGCTAAAAAGTTAGAACCTAGCAGATTATTGATCTTCATCTAACCAATAGGTACTTGATTGTGTGCACTTCCGTGATTGTTATTCTTATTTTCGTGCTGGGTCCTTGTGTGTATTTCTCAAAGTGCCCTTTACTACCCTAAGCAGAGCCACTTCTAGAAAAGCTCGTAACTTTTCAGTCGATTCTGAACTTTTAGTTGAATCATACATACTCCTAAATAAGAATTCAAGAGAAAGAAGGTGGTGGTAAGAAGAGGAAGAAGGAAGTGTATAAGAAGGTAAAATTTATCCCTTTTTGGTTTGATAGTCGAAGAATGGTATTTTCGTCACAATAGCATTGGATCTCATGGAGGATAGTACTTTCTAGTGTTGAAGAAAACGAGACTTGTTAGATTTGTGCTGGGACTACAAAATCAGCAAATTTGCTGTTAGATATTGTAGAACTATTTATGAAGACCCGTGTGCATTGTGTGATTGGTCGTGGACTATTGGTATTTGTTTTCTTGTATTCTGCTGCAGGTGTTGTTTATTCCTATTAGTAACTCCAACTTCTAAAGTTATAAAGAGCCCATTTCCTGGAGATACTTAGTAAACCTTGATTTTCAGTTGGTTTAACAATCGTTGGATTTGAATATAAAGGTAAAAAAAAGGATGGGATATTTAACAATAGTTGTTCTATGTTTGCTGGAGTTACTTAGTAGTAAAAAAAAATCCAGTTCTTTTAGTCTGAGTCTGTTTTAATATTGTGGCTGCTTGAGCTACTCATTTATCAAAAAAATCAATTGTTTGTTACAATATTGTGGCTGCTTGAGCTACTTAGTAGTTCAACTGTTTTGGTCTCTGGCACATCTCTGTTATTTTGCAACTCGTCTATGTTGGGGCTATCAAAACCGAAAAAGTGAAGTTCCGTTGGATGTTTTGAACAGTCATGGTTTGTTATATTATTGGCATTTATGTTCAAAAGGCCTTGTATAATTCGTTAAAAAAAAATTTCAGATGTGAGCTAAAATCAAATTCGAGTTCATGAGCCAAATAGAATTCCCGAATAAGATTTGAGCCTCAAGACCTTATTTTAATGTTTTTTTTTTTTGAACTTGAACTCCATCTGGATTGCAAGCTTGTCATGAACTTGAACTTGAACTCGGGCCTTGTTATATAATTTTAAATCAAATTCAAGCTTCTATATATTTGCTTAAGTTTGATTCATTTGCAGCCCTAGCAAGAGGGTTGTGGAATTATGGAGATGTATAATTCGGAAAGAGAAAGTATGGAAAATAATTACATACTAGTTTGTAATTTATTTATATTTGAATTTTGCTTGTTTGTTTATTTTCTTGTTTTGCTTATTATAGTTAGGTTCAGGAGTCCATGGCTGAGGAGAAGGTGGAAAGCGACCTAAAACTGAAGAGGAAAGGAAAATTCAGCAGGAAAAATGGCGGCAACATTAAAAGAAGGAAGAAATTTAATGATATGAGAAGTCATCAGAAGAAATATGGGGCCAGAAAGGTGGAAGGGAAAATGAAAAGGCTATTCCAGAAAAGAGCCCGGGAGTATAATTCAGACGAAGAAGATGATGATGAACATAATACCCAGAAGTTGGAAGGGCCAGTAGGAACAGAATTTGATGACCAGAAGTTGGAAGGGTCAGTAGGAACAGAATTTGATGATACTGAGGGACAGGGGGAGAAAGAGAATGTAGTGGATGAAAAGGACTCAGATGAGGAGGACGAAGAGGGGGCAATTCAGCCTGGAATTATGAGATTTTCAGAGGGTTGCAAAGCTTTTCGCTTGGCCTTTAAGAAGATTACTAAAAGAAGTCCTACTGATGATGATGTGCTAGTAAGTCAATGCCTTATTTTGAAGTATTGCCTGTAGCAGTCATGCAGCAGCTTCAAGTAACATGAATAAAATTGTTGTCATGAAAGGCATAAAATTTTAGAGGAGTGAATGGTTGAGTGTGTTTTAATAGTGCAGTGAGTTGTTGAGCTAGCAATGAGATGCTTTTGACTTGTGAGAACTCTTAATTTTTGTAGGCCCTTTATTGTCTTTAGGAAAGTATTTTATCTATATGTTCAGATAATTTTTGAAGCATAGTGAACCAAAAAAGCTGTTTAGGAGATTTGCGGTGTTATGCAGCACAAGTTGGTAACTTACTAATCTTTAGGAAGTTCATTGATAAGTAAGCTTTCCTCGACAAGCCTTAAAGTTTTTGGCTTCAATTTGTTCTAATGAGCTCAGATGCAGTAGCAGTGACTTATCCTGTGTGTAATAATCATGCTTACTTTATATGGTTAGTAACTACACTTACTCTCTGTAACTCTAAGGTTTTAGTGGTTATTCCCCTTCCCCACCAAAATTGGAAAAAAGCAAGAGAGAGGAAAAAGGCTTCTACTTGTGTTTTTGTTGTTTTGCTTTTGCCATTTTTTTGATTTGTAGGGCTGCAAGGCTGTAAGGGTGTAGCAGTAAGGGTGTAGCAGAGAACTTAGGATGCTATGGTGTTGATAGTAATTTTTTTGTTTATTTTCATTTCGCTATTTGTAATTTGCTCCCAGTTACTGAATTGCTGTTTCATTATGTAGGGTCCTGTATTATCTGCACACAAGAAGCTAGTAGTGGCGAAGCTTGCAGAGGAAGAAGAAGAGCGTAAAGTAAAGGGTGAGGGGAAGAAAGAGAAGCACCTGGTACATCAAGTTTTATTTTCCATTTTTCTTATTATTATGTAATTTTTTGTGACGATGTTGAATGTGTGAGATGGAACTTCCATTTGTAGGTTACCTTGTTTAATTGTGGTTTCATGTCCCTCTTTCTCGTATTTTCCCTAGCTTCATTGAATTGTTTTGGTATTACAACGATTCATTTGGTTGTAATTGATTTTTGTGATTTACACAAGGTACAAGAGAAGGGGCATGCAAAGCTTGCTAATTATCTGGATTCGCATGAAAAGTTTCTCATAGGGATTGCTACTAAAGGAGGTATATTTTCTATTTGCTTGGCGTGATGACACTTATACAATTTTCTTACTAACTTATTTTAATTTGCTTTCATTTTCATTCATGTCATTTTCAGTGGTCAAGCTATTCAATGCCGTAAGTTCTGATTATTCTACACAGAGAAGTCCTTGTTTCCATGCTAAATCTTTTATTTTACTTAATTCCTTATTCTTTTGACGTGTTCAGGTGAACAAGGCACAGAATGCTCAGAAAGGATTGAATCCCTCTAGATCTAAAGACGCAAAAGGTATCTGAAACTGTTTTCTTCTTTGTCTTCTGCTTTCTTTTAGAAAATGGATCCCCAAGTAGTAGAGGTTGAATGTTAGTTCAGTCCAACTTAATTGAGAGAAATTGTGAGACCCTCTCTGAAGCTTTGTTCATTTTGTGTTATGGTTTTCTTGTTTGAAGTGATTGATTTCTTTTTGTCCAACTTTCTTGTATCTCCTGTGCATTGGATTGTGCACCACCTACCATGGATTAACATTTGGGAACCGAGACCTACTCCTAGGAATAAATGTGAAAGTCGTCTTAACGTTCACGTTTTTCCTTTGTGTTCGAGGATATCTGTTAATGAGTAGCAGAGGCATTGACTGTGGTATTTATGCTTCAGCATGTCTTTGCTTTTGATGGAAAATCTAAAGATCATTAGACTTCTGTTGAAACATCTCTAATAGGTCTGTCGATTGTTACTGATATCAAGTTCTTCTGGTTCAATAATGGCGAAAATGCACTAGGCATGCTGTCTATTTAATTTTTGTTGAATAGTCTGCTCATTGTGGCAAACAGTTGTAGACAAGGTCTGTGTGTTTCTGTGTGTGTTTTTATCGTAGGTCATACCTTTGTCATGGGGCTATTGGTATAAGTTTGTATGGTATGTAACTAGTTATTCTTGTACTCGTAGTCCTTGCTGAGAGTGACAGATAATTTCTAAAGTCTCTTGGAGGCAGATATCTTACACATTTTCTGGCAAACACATCTGTATTTTTTGTGTGGACTTTGTAGATTTTCCTTCTTTCTTTTTGGTGAATAACTCTGTAGATTTTTATTTTCTTGTTTCAAACATAAGCTTGGTTTTGCATCAAACTGTTTTTATGAATGGCATCTCCAAATTAGGCATCTAGGCTCCTGAAAAAATGATGGCTATGGCTTCTTGATGGGTGCCATTAGCTATCTGAGTTCATGCTTGTGCTTAGACCTGGTTCCACAGGCTCTACCTAGAACTTACCATCACGCTTTTTACATCTAAGCTTCTCTGTTTCATTTGTCTTCTTCATGGAATTCGTGGTGTTATTCATGACTTTATTGTTTCTTGACGGTCCAGCTATAAGGAAACGAAGGAAAGAAGCCTTTTTCTCCGAGTTGGGAAAGAAATCATCTAAACCCGGCGAGACAAGTGGAAAGGTTTGATTTTTATGAATGCAATCTCGTGTCCACTTCTACCCTTCTCTTGCCTCATGATTAATCTGTAACCATCACGTGATTTCAGCATAGCTATGAGTCTTTTTGCTGAAGCCACATAACCCAGAATGCTAATTCTGTCAAGCTATCTTATATAGGTTGGCTCATCTGCAAACACTGGGAAGGGAGATGGTCCTTCATGGGCTCCATTACGTGAGAACTACATGCTAACCAATCCTAAATCAAAGGATTGGGATAAGAACCCTGTGAGTCTGTTACTTTCGTGTTGTTTTAAGGCATTATGATCCTTTCAGATTTCATTTTTTGGCTGTCTTTTATGATTAACATTGCGCGTATACCTGGAATCGCATTTAGGATGACTCGGAGGAGGAGGATTTTGGTGGTAGGACGGTATCAGACACAGACACTTCAACTGATGAGGAATAGTTGCAAAGTTCTGAACAAATTGGTAATCACAGAATTTTGTGTTGACCTGACTGTTGATATAGTATGTTAGTTGTTATATACTTTATTGATCTTTGTTGTAGCGTTTTTGTGCTATCACTGGGATATACTAGGTATGGTTGTTGTTGTAGCGTTTTTGTTAGAGTAATGACAAAATGTTTTCATAGAAAGAGCATTTTGCTGGGATACAAACTGGTTATTTACATCCCCTCTATCAAATTAGAACTTGTCTCCTGATTGTCTTAATTTTCTTTTATAAATTGGTGTTTTACCTTAAATTTGTTTTAATTTGTCTTAATTTTCTCATAGTTGGTTTTCTGCCTTTGATTGTATTTTATAGCATCAGCTACTAAGATTATACATACTTAATTATTAGCCATCATAATATTTCTCTTAGAATATTTTACAAGTTCTTATAAATAAGATACTCTCTCCGTTCCAAAAAAAATATTATGCTAGTTTGATTTTAAAGGAAATCAAACTTTATTGGTTACTATAACTATCATAACCTTAGTTGATTTCATGATGTAAACTAGAGAAATCATGTTAGTGTTAATTGAATTAGTAATATAGAAACTTTTACTAATAATATTTACTAGCTTTATAAATTAAACCATATGTTTGCGACAAATCAAAATACAAAAGAGGACAATTTTTTTTTTTGAAATAAAAGAATACAAGACCGCTTACATAGCTAGATAAAGTTCAAGCTTCTAAAATTTTAATTATAAAGAAAAGTCTTCTCATCATCTATGTGTTTCTAACACATAAATATGGTTACGTATATCCGATACACATAAATATGGTTACGTATATCCGATCTCCATACTCCATTATAGGCGGAATGTCCTAATGGAATAGGTAATGTTGTTGTTATAAGTCTTCTCATAATCCCTTACCCATTTGGTCAGCGTTAATGTTCTTAAAAACGTTTGGCTACTTTAAAATACTCCAAAAGGTTTTGTACATATATGCTTACATTTGTATGTAAGTTATGTTACCATTGGGATGGTGATTTTCTGAGATATTTTATTTATCAAAAAAGGTTATATTGACTCACTTATTTAACCCTTATAATTCTGAAATAAAGACTTTAATTATACCATTCAAAGCTGAATTTCACAACAAAATTTTGTTGAAATAAAAGGTCAAATCTCTCGTTCCGGTTTCACAACAAAAATTTGTTCTTCCTCTTGGCATGATTGTGATTAGGGCTGTAAACGAGTCGAACGAGCCGAACATTGCGTTGTTCAAGCTCTGTTCATTTAGCTTAGCGAACGAGCCGAGCTTGTTCGTTTATTTAAACGAATATATTTACTTGTTCAAGCTTGGTTCGTTTAACTCATGAACAACATTAACGAGCCGAACACCTTAAACGAACGGTGCTACTTACCGAGCTCGAACAGAAAAAGGTGTTCAAGCTCTGTTCATTAACCTTTTATCCGAGCCGAGCTCGAGCTCGAGCTCAAACAAACGAGCCGAACAACCGAACGGCTTGGTTCATTTACCGCCTAATTGTGATCTTTCTTATGGCGGGATAGCAGAGAAGAGAATAGATGCCGTAGGAATGTCCGATTGGGTCAAATTGTAAGAATGATTCAAACAACAGCCTGTCCTGGAATTCTTTATTACTACCAACCACAATAAAGGAGTCAAATCAATATATACCATACAATAATTGAATACGTGACCTTTTCTTTTTTACTTTTTTTTTAATTCCCACTAAATAGAACCAATCTTGACAACTACAAGAATAACGCATACCCAATATATCTCAATGCTAACAAAAATTATTGCTAGGGCCTGGAAAAATTGAGAAACATGCAAACAATACCTCCATCCCAAATGATAGAGAATTTGCTTCCAGCGAGACTCTGGCTTTATATGTATCTGCATAGATGACATAATAATAAAAATATAGTGTTCTAACTTGTTAATGGAGAAATTCTGTAAATACAAATAGACACAACTGAAAATTTAAAGAATGGCGTCGTAACAATAACTTCTGAACGGGATAGGATCACCTCACCGCAAGGGGGGTGCGGTGACGCGTGACCGCGCGACACGTGGCAGCAAGAGGGCACCACCCTTCCTTGTTGCCACGTGTCGCGTGGTCACAAAGGGGTGAACTGAACACGTCTGCCGGATTTTACATTTGGGAAGCTTTGCTAATGGAAATTTCTACCTTTTATGTCTGGACAAAATCTGTATCTTCCCATGACTTCTTGATAAGACATGGTGTAAATTCCCAGATTTAATCTAAATAAAAAAAGGTTGAACCCCATCTAGTAAGGGTCCTTGTCACACCCAGTCTTAAAAGTAGTGTAGGGAGGTAAATCAAGTACCCAACGGCCCGCTAGCAGGAACTTGGTCATTTACACAGTAGTCTACATAAAGAGCACCCAGCACTGCAGGCAAACCTACATGCCAAGAAGCTCTCACACTATGCACTTGTTGGGAAGGGGTTTTCTTGCATTTGGAAAGAATTGAACCCCTGACAGTAGTCTGCATAAGGAGCTTGGTCATTTACATAATAGATATATGAAACATAGTACACGCTAAATGGTAGGGGTGGGATCATCTTACCTCCTTTTTCCTCACCTTCTCCTCACCGCCCGCGTAGCAGCACCCTCTCATACACTCCTGTACGGGTCATCTCTCATTTAGTCTCACCACCTCTGCTGTCATGTAAGGGGCGGTGGAGAGAAGAAATGAAGAAAAAGAGGTTAAAGTGATCCCAACCCAAATGATAGAACACATGGAATTTAAACGAAGACTTCACATGAAATATGCTATTGTCCTTTTCTCTCAAAAATATTATTTAAAAAATTAACTATAGCAGTATTTTTGGAATAATAAAATATTAAATATCTAGTTATATTGAGAATATTATTTAACATTTTCTATTTTAATGAAAATTACGTAGGTTATATGAAGATGAATTATTTCATCCTCATATAACTTAGGTATAATTTTTCAAAATAATCTAACTTAAAACAATATTTTCAAAAGCTCATAACCACTAGATGATGGCAGCGGCTTATACATTTGGAAGCTATAAATTTTCTATGTGGTTCCATTAGAGAGAAGAATCACATCCCTTCACCGTTCTCATCGTTCACTATTTTTATCAGTAGAACGTTTTTTAAAAACAAACCTTTCATTCGATCTCACCATCTCTCTGCTGAACACGTGTCGAGAAGTCATTTTTTACCGTCAATTTTGACGCTGAGGGCATCCGAAGCCGAGAGAGAACTCCATTTTTCAGCCTTTGTTTTCTATATGTAATAGGGCTGATGCCATTTTTGATGGTTGTACCAACCCTTTGAAAATTAAGAAAACCTGCCGATTAGATAATTACAATTGATAATGGAGTTCTTTAAGGCCATTTTAAAAGATCGTGAAGTCAAACTTTAATAATGTAATTTATTTGATTAATCTTATAAGTGAGAGTAATTTCTACCAACTAATAAAGATTAATATCATGGAAGATGATTTTCCTCCACTATAAATCTTGTTGTATGGTCAATGGTGTGGATTTACATTTGGGCGACCCTATTGGAAGTACTCGTGTTGCACTCCTTTAAACAAATTCTATATCCTTTAGAATGGATGTATTGTTTGTCTACTTCTCATCTTCATCAGATCATGGCGATAGTTTTTACTGTTGTTGAGATATACTTAGTTTGTGTTATAGTATTGAAGAAGTCAGCACCGCAGCATATAAAGCAGGAAATAGAATTTCTATTTGTCTCTAGCTATTGGAATGAGACGGCTCAACTGCAAAATCATTGAAACGACGAGGTCAAATAATCGATATAAGACATGAATACGAATATATTATATTCTATAGAAAAGGAAAATGGGTAGTTAAAATTTTCAAATTTTCTTTACAAGGTAAAATAATTCAACAACAACAACATTACCTCATTGCCTTAGAGGCTCTCGCCTATGGCGAAATAATGGAAGATTGTATGTACGCAACCATACCCATGTTTTAGAACACACAGAAGTTGTTTCTCGATGACCCATGATGAAAATTGCGTCAAACTGTGTCGATCAACTAACACTTTATAATACAAGAAGCGCAGCCAATTTAGTGAGTCATTTTACTTTATTCCATCATATTCCGAAGTCAAGAGAGAATGTGTCATTGACTCTATTAGAAATTGAAACCAGGTAAAACAATTCAAGAAAAGCAAAAAAATTAATATGCTTATTTGGGAAAGTGCGAAATGTATAATGTTTTAGCAATTAGAATCCTTTTAGTTACATATTATCCAATGCCATATGACAAATAATAGGGTAACAATTTAATTTGTTTAAAAGGAAATAACCGTTCATTTAAGCAAACACAATTGTCTTGATGTGTCATTTTCGTTACTCGAAGAGTATAGATAAGAAGTGCTTCATGTGCTAAAGATATTATCACATATGGTCTAATACATATATGATCAAACACACCTCAAAAATAAATTGTCAAAATATTTTATATATTATTTATCGGAATTTTGTCCTAAATAATTGGTAACCTATTATGGTAAATAGTTTGAATATTTGCTGTGTTCAACCAAAAAAAAAAAAGTAACTACTAAATGACTAATAGTTAACTTCACAATAAAGGTATTTAATGAAAGAATTATGGTAGATATTTAGTGTTAGTTGTAGGTCAATCGACCATGTCACATATACCATTTCGTATTAACTAAAATTTGAGTCATCAGAAAACAACATCTGTTTGTTTCTAACACATGGGTATGGTTGCGTACATCCGACCCCCCATACCTCGCCATAGATGAGAGCTTCTAAGGCAATGTGGTAATGTTGTTGTTGTTGTATTAACTAGAATTTGAACTCTTTTAACGCATGTACAAATAATTATTTGTTAGTTGCATTAGTAGAGTAATTTAATAGCACATGTTTCATTACTCTTTTTTCTGGGTGTAAGTATACCTGTTCCGTTTATTTGTGTGTATGTGTGTGTCTATATATATTGCTTTGTACCACGGTGTTGTGCTTGTGAATATGCTTACAAAATTGGATTTAGTTTGTATTGTAGTAACCATTCCACTAGAACTTAGGTGGTGTTTGGTTGGGGGGTTTGGGAATAAGGGAATGAGTTTGGAAGAATCCAAACCCATTGAAGTTGTTTGTTTGGGGAAACGGAGGTACGAGTATCACTTTGATATCCAAGTATTTGGAATGAATATCGTTTTTTTGATATACTAGCCCTTTGTCTGTCAATATGGGAGAATGAAGGGGAATGAGGGGTATGGCCAATCAACACTGGTCAACGCCGCCGGCCGGCGGGTCACTCCAACCGGTCAAATATTTTTGGCCATTTTTCCATCCGCCCAAACTCGATACACATTTCAATTCCGATACATTCCAAACACTATCAATGTATATCATACTTATTTACACTTCAATACCAAACAAATATCACATTTAGTCCCAAACTCATATCCTCTAAATCAATTCCCTGTAATACCCATTTAGATTCTGATCCTGATATCCAAATATGAACCAAACACCACCTTAAATCAAGAATGGCGTGATTAAGGGCAAGACGCTATAACTTAAACCACCATTAAACAAAGAAGACCGATGTATTTAGCATTATTAAGGGCTATATAGTGTGATTTCAATTTTATCCACTAAATTATTAGAGCACTAAGACCACCTTTTGTTTTATTTAAATAAGAAACAGTTGAGCTCTTGATAAATATATATATATATATATATATATATATATATATAATATTACGAAAATTAGTAGTAAAAAAGTTAGCAGATCAGAGTCATCTTACTGAAAGGGTTCACAGCCACCGCCACATGATTGGTAGGATAAAAATTTCACACTAGTAATTAAGAACAATCTACATGCATATTTTCATATTTTGTATAACTTTTTTTATACAAGTATAATTATTCTAGTTCAACAAACATTTCATTTATCAACAAGCATTTCATTATTCCAAACAGATGTTGCCAACACGTTTATTCATGAGCAAAAAAAATTAATACTATTAAATAAAGATATGAGTTGATACAAAGTGATAACAATATCAATCTTCTACCAATACAAAAAAATCTAACACATTTTGCACTGATCCTCAATCAAATGTCTGACATCCAAAATTGCAAGAGCAAAGCAATATTCACTAAAAAGAATATAGGGTAAACCCACGAATTCTCCCACCAAAATTCATAGCCAACATTGTTAAAAAAATAATCCTTTTTGTTATAGTATAAAAGCTAATATATAATGAAACATTCGTATCATTTTCCAAATGCTCATTTTTCCTTAATTCAGGTGGCGTTTGGTTCACACTTGGGAATCGGAATTAGAATCGGAATGGGTATGATAGGGAATGGGTTTGGAGGATATGGATTTGGGGTTAAAAGTGATAGTTGTTTGGTATTAAAATGGGAATGGGAATAGTGACCGGCCGGAATAGTGGTCGCCGGTGGCGGCGGACGGCGGCGGACCGGTGGCTGGCGGCGGCCGGTGCCGTTGACCGGCGTTGACCGGCGGCTCCCCATTCCCCCAATTTGATAGATAAGGGGGGCCTAGTATATCAAAAAACGATATCCATTACCAAATAGTTGGATATCAAAATGAAATCCATTCCCCCATTTACCCCAAACAAACAGCCGAAATGGGTTTGGATGCTTCCAAACTCATTCCTTCATTCCCATATCCCCCAACCAAACGCCACCTCAATATGCAATGCAAGTATCAAACTCCAAACACACACACACAACCTCATAAGATAAATCATAAATACGCCCACATGTTATCTACTATAGAAGCCGGCTTTGAAGCTAACTTGTAAGCTTGATCTTTAAGATCATGAGTTCAAACTGCGAAAACAGTCTGTGCATGCACAAAGTGTAAAATAAAACTGTGTATATCAGATCGTAAAATGATCCGTCTTTCTTCCGAACCCTGCGTAAATGCGTGTGCGTAAATGCGTGAGCATTCCTTTATCTTATCTACCATAAATTTTTGTTAAATCAAAAAACATAAGTACAAATAAATTTACCAACCAAAAAAATTATATCCAAGAATTAAAATTATTTAAAATAATAAACGCTTCATCATCAACAAAAACAAGTATCAAGACGACACCACCGTGTATAATTCAATCATACACAAAAGCCACCACTTTCTTATCTCTCAACTGTATACCAAACAATAATTAGAAATTTAGAAGAAAAAAAAGAAAAATAAACTTCTTTTTTAATTGATATACCACCAAAAAAAGAAAAACAAGATAAAGAGACGGCAGCAGACCGGAAGTGAATTACTCCACTTTTTAACTCCGGCAGCGAGTGATCGCACTGCAACCGCGACTGTAAGGATTCGCCGAAGCTCCGGGACGGCAATTATAGTAGGACGCGCCACGCCGGGAGCAAGGCACGGTGTTCCTCTGCAGCGCACCGTAGCTGATGTACTTTGTGGTGGCTAAAATACGCCGGCTTGATTCCGAGTCCAGCTCGAACTCCTCTTCATCTCCTCCGTTCATCATGCACTCCGCCACCGTTCCACGGCAGCCGGATCTCGTCGGCATCATCCAGCCAAGCTCCGAACCTCTATAGAATTCTCCGCCGCTTGCCGAAGCTACTGAAAACACCAAAAACGTGACGATGCAAATTGTATAAACTGCCGGAAAAACTGAAAAATCTGCCATCAAAATTTGAGAAAAATCCTTTTCTCTTTCTTCTTTTTGTTGTTGAATATTGCTTTTGTTTGAAGAAATCTAAGGGTTATGTATTGACAAAGTATGGGTGTGAGAATATATGTAGTTGCAAGGAAAGGGTTCGCCCCTCTGATTGATGTAAATTACGTAACTGCCATTTAAGTTGGTTGTGTATGATGCATTGTTGGTGCCCACTGCATTCTACCTAATCCTTGTATATTACTGGCAAATGGCAACAAGTAATACAACAACAACATTATCCGATTGACTTAGAGGCTCCCGCTTATGATGGGGTATGAAGGATCGGATGTACGCAACTACACCTATGTGTTCGAAACACAGAGGTCGTTTCCCGATGACCCATAATGAAAATTGCGTCTTGTCGATCAACTTTTACTTCACAATATAAGAAGCGCAACCAATTTGGTGAATCATTTTGCTTTATTCCATCATATTTCAAAGTGAAAAAAATTGTGTTTTTGACTCCATTAGAAATGGAAACAAAATGACAAACATCGGTCTCAAAAATATTGTGATATTTTGATATGAACTTTGTTTATTTATTTATTATTTATAATTAAATCAAACTATAACAATATTTTGGATAAAAATGAATTAACAATTTTCATTTTCTAAGTGTGTTTTTTTAATTTGTTTATTTATGTTATATTGTTAATCTCGTTTGGGCTCTTCAAAAAGATGCTAAAGACAGAAAACGAGTGAAGAGAGAGAACTTATGTGATACACGTTTCGTATGATACGAAGAAAGAAAGCCAAAGTTTCAAAGGTGTACACTTTCCAAGAAGTTTCTTTTAACTTAAAAAAGTTTTAAAAGGTGGGAGTTATTTTGGAGTTTTTTTTTTTTGGTTTTTATAGAAATTGGTCATGGTCAAAACGTTTTAAAAAATAGTAATTTGGAGACAAAAGCTTCAAGTAGGATCATACGCGATAAACGCGCAATCGTGAATAGCCAAGTAAAAACGATGACAATCACATAGATTAATGTGTTAAAGTTTCAACCTTCATTGATCATGACAAATTCGATTATAGTCATCAAGCTAAGTTTTTTTTTTACCTTAAAGTCACATGTTCGAGCAGCAGAAACAGTTTATTACACAAATTGTAGGATAATGTCGTGTACATCAAATTGCAAAACAATCCGACTCTTTATCAGACCCTACGCAAACGCGTAAGTATAGTACACCAGAAACATTCCGCATGACTCTATTGTGGGCAACAAAGTATGAAATGTTCTTAAGATGTAGCCACCATGAACGTTTCATAGTTATTAGTATTGGAACTTTCCACCTTTTATCGCAACAAATTTAGTATCATCTCATGTAAGTAAAAGAGAATGTTGGAAAAGTATTTGAAAGTACTTTAAATCGTGTGATCCAATATTATATAATGTTATGAGATCAATTGATAGGAGATTGAGTGAAGTTTGAAGTGTTTTATTAACAATAGAAGGAAATGAGAATGTTGCAAACACATGAGACGCTTTATGTGTTGAATAAAGTTTCGAGAGCACTTCGAACGCATTGTATAGGCGCCTTATGTGAGATGAAGCGCCTAATGTAGGCGTTTGAAGTGTTCCAGAAAGCTTCTAGAACACTTCAAATGCATTGTATAGACGTTCAACGTGGGATGAAGCACCTAATGTAGGCGTTCGAAGTGGGATGAAGCTTCTAATGAAGGCGTTCGGAGTGTTCCAAAAAGCTTCCAGAACACTTCGAACGCCTACATAAGGCACCTTAAGTGGGTGTCTGTTCATAAAAGATGCAACTCCTGCACCATGTGACATCTCCTTTCAATTTGAACGACCATGGCTCATCATAGGGGGTGTAAGTCTGCAAAAAAAAAGGTCATTTTAACATCATGTTTGTAAAATTAAAGTCTATAAATAGTAGACTTTGTTATCTTAAACATATACTTGAAAAATCTTATGAAACTTGTGAAAATTCTATAGCACTTCCTCTTCTTCTATCTTCTACTATCAATCACTTCTACTAACAAGTTCGAAACTCTTTCTAGTATAGCAAAGTAAAGAGAGTAAACCGTTATATCTTTGGAAGCATTAGTTATTGTAGTCTATCTTGCTCACTGGTAGAGGCTAAATTGTTTTAAGGACATAGTTATCAAGAAATACGTCTCGTCTTTTCCTGTTGTTTTCTTGTTTGATTTTCTATTCTGTGCCATATTTCCCTACAATCTTAAAGCAATTTACTATGACAATCAAACAAGCTCTTCCAGATATGTCAAAGATGGACCCATTTGATGGCAAGTTCTACAAGAGATGGGCAGCCAAGGTGATGTTCTTCCTTGAAATGCTCTCTGTTTCATACGTTTTTAAGATGGATAAACTAGAATGAAGCAGAAGCACTCAAGTATGATTCTCACAACACTACTTGCAGAGGCCATATCCTGCACTTTTTATCTAATTCCTTATTTGACATTTATGTCAAATTCACGTCAGCAAAGGAGATTTGGTCAGCACTGGACAGTAAATATGGTGCTGAAGATGTTGGCGAACGCAAGTATGTAGTAAGTGAATTTCTGAAGTTCCAAATGGTGGATCATGTTCCAGTCAATGATCAAATCTATAAATTTCAACATTTGATGGATAATCTAGAATAAGAGAGAATCAAAATTGATGAGACCTTCCAGGCCGCTGCTTTATTAGAGAAACTTCCTTCTTCTTGGAGCAAGTACAAGAAGAGAGGAAAATATGATGATGCAAAGTTGTCTCTGGATGCAGTAATTAAGCATATACACATAGAAGAGAACAACAGAATGGAGGATGAGTCTCACAATGAAGAAGGTGTCAAAGCCAATGTTGTTGAGCATGCTGCGAAGAAGCGATAATTCTAAATCAACAACACTGATGAAAACAAAAGTAAGAAAGTTATTGTGCAAGGTCAAAAGAAAATCAAAGGAGTATGCTAGGTGTGTGGAAAACAAGGACACCGAGTAGTCAACTGCAGAAAGAGGAAAGTTAAAAGCAGCAACCAAGCAAATCTTTTGGAGAACATAGGAGCAGCATATGATGACATCATTGCAGCGATCGTCTTAAATGAGGTAAACTTTGTCAGTGACACTACGAAATGGGTGGTAGACAGAGGAGCTACCAGACATATTGCTACCAGTAAAGACTTATTTTTTGATTATCAAGAAATAGGTAGTGGTGAACAAGTCTTCTTGGGAGATGCACATGGCATCCAAGTTCTTGGAAAGGGAAAAGTGCTTCTCAAGTTGACCTCTAGAAAGAAACTAGAGTAGAGCATGTGTTGCACGAATCTGTTATGCATAGGAATTTGACATCTGGAGTGCTACTGAACAAGACTAATATAAAACTTGTTCTTGAATCTGATAAACTTGTTTTGTCTAAGAATGTGGAATTTATCGGTAATGGCTTTTGTAATGGGGGCTGCTTGTACTTGACGCTACATGCATGTTTAATAATAAGATTGCTTCTAGTTCTGCTTATATGTTGAGTCTTTTGATGTGTAGCATGTTAGACTTGGAGATACAAGCATAGGGGTTATAAAGAAACTTAAAGACATGAATGTGATTTCTTATGATAGTGACAGTTTTGACAAATGCAAACACTTTATTGAGGCTAAACATCATAAGGAACCATTTTAAAAAAGTTGATAGAGTTTCTCAAAAACTTGGTCTAATTCACAGTCATTTAGGTGATTTTAAGAATCACATGAGTAAAGGTGGTAAAATGTATGTTAAGCCACAAGGATGAGCCCGAGTCCATGTTTGTAAACTACAATAATGAAGTTGAAAATCAGTTAGATTTAAAGATAAAAAGACTTAGAACGGATGTAGGTGGTGAATATAGTACGGATCCTTTACAAAGGTTTTGTGAAGAAAGTAGAATTATTCATGAAGTTACACCACCGTATGCACCTCAATCTAATGGAGTAGCCGAAAGAAAGAACAGAATGCTTGAAAATATGATGAATGCAATGTTGGTTAGTTCAAGATTGCCAAACAATAAGTGGGGTGAGGCAATCTTGGCTACATGTCATATTTTGAATAGAATACCTCATAAGAAGTTAGATAAAACGCCTTATGAGTTATGGAAAGGTTATGCACCCAACCTGTGTTATCTGAAAGTGTGGGTGTTTAGCCAAAGTTGCTATTCCTGAATTTAAATGAAGCAAAATCGGATAAAAAACTAGAGATTGTGTATTCATTGGATATGCTCAGAATAGTACAACATATAGATTCATGGATATAGATAACAATTCTATATTGAAATCTAAGGATTCTGAATTTTTTGAACATATTTTTGCCGATGAGAAGATAATCCGAAGTTGTCTCTAAATCTAAGGTAGGTGAATCGAGTAAAAACGCAGTTAATAAAGAAGTTGATCTACCTAGAAGAAGTAAGAGACAAATAGTTGAGAAATCATTTGGGAATAATTTTACAACAATTTTCATTTTAGAAGATGATCCCAAAACTTATGGATACACTATTAAATCAATAGATTCTTTGTTTTAGAAAGAAGCTATCATTGTGAACTTGATTCAATTCTAAGTGATGAGAATTGACAGATTTTCCTAGAGGCTGTAAACCTATCAGTTATAAGTGGGTCTTTAAGAAGAAACTAAAAATGGATGGAACAATTGATAAGTTTAAAGCTAGGCTTGTCACTAAAGGGTTCACGCAACAAGAGGGTATAGGTTTCTTCGACACTTACTATTCGGTTGCTAGAATAACTACCATTAGAGTGTTAGTAGCACTTGCCTCTATTATAGACTTGTTATTCATCAAATGGATGTAAAAACAGTGTTTTTAAATGGAGATTTAGAAGAGGAGATATATATGAAACAACCAGATAGTATGATAGTTAAAGGCCAAAAACATAAAGTATGTAGAATTAAGAAATCTTTATAGGGTCTTAAGAAGCACCTAAATAATAGCACGAAAAGTTTGATAACACAATGGTCTCAAATGGTTATGTAGTAAATGAAAGTGAACGTTGTGTACGCAGCAAATTCGTTGGTTGTGATGGCGTCATTGTTTGTCTTTATGTTGATGATATGTTAATTTTTGGTACCAACATAGATGTTGTGAATAACACAAAATCATTTCTATTTTCTGTTTTTGACATGAAAGATATGGGGAAGACATATTTGATTCTTGGGCTTAAATTGGTGGAGAAATGCAGGAGTTACCTACTTTCTCAAGAACACTATGTTGAGAAGATGTTGAAAAAGTTTAATCATTTTGATGTGAAACCAGTTAGTTCTCCTTATGATTCACTTGTGACATTGAAAAAGAATAAAATTGAAAGTGTGTCTCAATATGAATATGCTAGGATAATTGGTAGTGTAATGTACTTGATGAATTGCACTAGACACAGTATAGCATATGTTGTAAATAGACTTGCAGGATATACTCATAACCCCAATGAGAAACATTGGTGCGCATTAAGACGGTTATTGAGATATATTCAATGTACAATGAATTTACGACTCATGTTTAATGGTTTGTCTGCTGTTTTAGAAAGCTATTGTGATGCTAACTGGGTGACTGATAATGACGAGATAAACTCTACTAGTGGGTATGTGTTTATATTGGGTGGTGGAGCTATCTCTTGGAAGTCATGTAAACAAACATGTAGTGCAAAATCAACAATGAAGTCTGAATTCATTGCGTTAATGTAATTTCTTTTGATTGATTGTTTGATTTTAATAACGTGCTTTTATATTTTTAACTGATTTATTTAATTTCTACAAATAAATAGTATGTGGAAATTATTTAAATTTGTCTCATGGACGGAAATTGAGTCAAAACAATTTTCTAGAAGTACCATTTTTATTTTAACAGTGAAGTGATACTACAATTTCTAGAAGTTCCAATACTATATTTTAGTTTAGTTGAATGTGGATGTTTATATTCGTAGAAACCAAAGGGTGTACAAAATATACATACCCTGTTCAGGTGTTGCAAAAAGAAAAAAAAAAGCCTATTCATCCTTTATTGTATAAAAGTGTAGGATAAGACTACGTATATCAGACCGCAAAACAATTCGGTCCTTCTGTAGATTAATCTACATTAACGTAAAAACTTAATGTACCGGGAGCGACATTGGAGAATTGTACTTGTAGGTGTATCTATTCACCTATAACTTTTCTAACATTTTCAATTGCTAAATCAAATTGTTTAACCTCTCCTATTAACTTAGCCACTAAGCTTGTCAACTGGGATTATATGTCTCCTTTCCCTGGAATGTGGCATTACGCCCTATTGGAACCTTCATGCCTGGAGGCGTCTGACCCCAAGGCGAAAACATCACCATTTTATAGACCCAAAAATAAAGAGAAAAGGATATATTTTAATCTACATGAGATGAAAGCCTACGTGGCATATGTATTTAGAAAATGAATTAAAGTGCCACGTATGTTAAGCGTAACGAACAATTTATAAACTATTTAAGTTCATTTTTATTTGATTCGAGTTTGTTCGTTAATTTTATTTAAACGAGCTAAGTTTGAATACCTAATTGAATTCGTTTACTCAAACGAGCCGAACTATTCACAAACTATTTGATTCGTTTAAACAGTTATATTTTTTTCGAGATGAACTCAAATCAATGTTGAAAATCGTTACAGTAAACGAATCGAGTCGAATAGTTCGTTTAACTAAACAAATCTGAATGCGAAAATCTAATATTTGACTTGACTCGGTTCGTTAACATCCCTAAGCATGATATTCGTGGTGACATTGCAGGTACTCTATTTTTAAAAAATGCAACATTTTGTCCATTTTGATGATTTTATTTGCTGATTTAGTTGGAATAGGGGGATAATATGGTCTTTCAAATGAGTCATCGTCTCTATCCCATCTTCTCCACAATTTTTCGCCACTCCTCTTACTTGCCATTACCGGCGACCTCCCATTTCTAGTCTCCAACCGCTACCACCTCAAGTTGTTGCCATCACCACCAACACTAGGGATGTCAAACGGATAAAACGAATACGGTAACACAGTATCCGTATTCGAATTCGTTTTTGTCTAACTATATCCGAATTCGTATCCGAATCCGGACGGATATTTAGGAAATCATCCGAATTCGAATTTGTTCGGATTCGAATTCGGTGCCGGATATCCGAATCCGTATTATATCTATTTCAAATTTGTTCGAATATCCGAATCCGGATATCCGAATTCGAAATCAGCAAATTTACAACAGTGCCGTATACATATTTTCATATATATTTTTTTAAAATTTTAAAAATAAATATTTTTACATATTTTTTATATATTATTATATATTTTATTATATATTTTTATTTAATTTTAAAAATATCTATTCGGATACGGATATTCGGATACGGTAATGACTATACCATATTCGTATTTGTTTTTCTAATACTATTCGGATACGAATTCGAATACGGTGAAACGAATGTACAGCTCTTACCATATTCGATTCGGACAGCCGAATTCGAATTCGGATGTCGGATATCTGGTAAGTTTTGACAGACCTAACCAACACCTCCATCACCAACCCGAAGCACCTCCGGCCAACCACTCCTCCAGTGTATACCTTTTATAAGAAACGTTAGGCTTGCCTGTACTGCTGGGCTCCTTATGCAGACTACTGTGTATATGACTAAGCTCCTCTTAACGACTACTGTGTATATGACTATCTCCTCTTAGCGGGCCGTTGGTTACCTGATTTAGATCCCTACACTATCTTTGGGACTGGGTGTGACAGACTGGTTGTGGTTCAACCTTTTATAAGAAACGCATATAATCAAGAATTTTCTTTTTTATGTTTCATTTAGATCAATTATTACTCTCCATAAGCAAACAGAGAACCAAAAACCCTTCAATTAATTAATGCCAAAATTTCAGAGCATCCTAAACTATTTCTGAAAAAATGTTTTGTCCTCTTATCTTTTTTTTTTTTGGTTGCAACGTTTTAGCTCCTCATCTATTTAAAGCGCAACATCTTGACTTTTTTCCGGTAATGTTAGAGCTCCTCGTCTATTTAAAGCACAACATACCTTTTACAAATTTGTCGGATACAACTTTTCAATCAATCAATAATACCCATTGTATCCTAGCGGCATCACAAGCTATCGTTAGAGTTTGGAGAGGGTGAACGACAGACAAACAATATTTAATTTCAGTGAGAACTCCGACTCTATATGTTCATGCATAAATAAAATAATAATAAGGGTATGATGTGTTAGTGTATTAGTAAGAGAATTCATTAAATATAAATATGAAGCTTTCGATATTAAAATAGTCATAAATGTGTATATGGGTAAGACAAAGACAATAGTAAATATATTAATTCTCTGTTTATTTTCTTCCAGAAAAATTGTATGTTTATGAATATATTGAAACTTAGCACCAAGTTTACTATTGGGATCAACTTTTTCTAGATCTCCACATATTATGTCATAACAAAATAAATATTGAAGACACTATTAATCTCGTCCGGAATTCTGTTTTTCAATTCATTCAAAAGAGACTATAGTAGTAAATTTACCGATATACATAATTTCTGAGCAGAATAATCAACAAAAACAAAAGTGGTAAGGATATTCCACTAATGACCAATTTTGCTAATATCTTAAACTTCAAGGGTCAACATGACATTAACCAAGAACTTCAGCAACCAAGCTGAAAATATCTCAATACATGATTGATAATGTTTCCAGGGTATTTTAGTCAAATCCGTTCCCGGAGGAAAAGTAGGGTTTTTCTGGGACTATATATAGTAACAGAACTTGTGCAAAAAAGCTTCGTCTTCTTCAGGAGCAGATTTTGCATTCCGTGTAGCCTTCCTCTTCAGGTAATCTGTGCATTTTAAGTTATAATTCTCTTCCTTTTTGTGCATTTTTTTGCTTGTTTCTTCTCCTGTTTCATATGTATTTAGAATTTATTTTGTGGTTCAATCTGATTTACTCCTTTCACTCAGTTTCCTTCTGATACTATGTCTTTTCATTTCCTTATTTTTTTTCCTTCACGAGTTATAGAATTTTGTTATCTAGGTTTATTCGTGATACGGTATTGCTTTCTTAATAACGAATTTCCTCAGGGATGAGTTATTATATTGCATCTTGCCTGCAAGTTGATGCTGCCAATCTTGCACATGTGAATAATTAACCTTCCTTGCGGAAAGGAGGATAGGGAGAGGTTAATTGTGGACGTATTATTTTGTTTCGGTTTTGTATTTGATAAGCTTAACGCATTGCGATCTGCAGGAAGCTAATCAGGAAAACAAGTAAATAAATAAGTGTCAAGCTAGCTGGGGAAGTAAAATGTTGCTTTTGGGGCTAACAATTTTCTAGCTTTTAACAATACAGTTCCTAACGGATGAGTTATTATATTGTAGCTTCCCTGCAAGTTTTGCGAATCTTGCACATGTAAATAATTGCAGTGCCCTTCAGAAGGAGTATAGGGAGAGATTAATAGTTGTCGAATTGTTATTTTGTGGTTTTGTACTGGATAAACTTAACGCATTGTGATCTGCAAGAAAGTAATCATGAAGAAAAAAATAAAGCAGAATTAAAGTGTCAAACTAGCTGGTTATGTAAAATGACGTTTTTGGGGCTAAGCTGATTATTCCTCATATTCTTTTGCATCCTGGGTAATTTTGAGATTCTAATGAGTTCAGTTTTGGAAAACCCATTTTCTGTTGGACCTTGAGAAAATTTTGTTTTAGTTTGGGTAAGTGACTGGTGGGCTCTTATAATGGGATATCTTTTGTACATAATGATTACTTCATCAGGTGTTAAGCTTTCTATTAGTGTGTTCTACTCACCCTAAGGGTTATGTTGTGTCAGGTAATTGTCTGTGTTCTCAGTGTAATTTGTGAAGATGCAGAACGACGAAGGAAAAAACATGGACCTCTACATTCCGAGGAAGTGGTAAGAGTATTTTGTCTTTATGGCATAGAAGGTTACCCCTTTTTGAATTTAACTCTCCTCCAAGAGATTGCTGGACATGCAAGTAAACCTCCGTTGATTAGATGTTGGCTCATGCTGATGCAGTTCTGCTACTAATAGACTAATCACCTCCAAGGATCATGCATCTGTTCAACTTAACATTGGGCATTTGGATGCCAATGGCCGATACACTGGTGAATTTTCCACCTTTGCACTATGTGGATTCGTTCGTGCGCAGGTAAGCTTGCCCGGCAGAAGTCTTCTTTCTTAAACCTTGCTTGTTAGTAGTCTGGTCTAGTGTCCGACCAACGTTGTCCCCTACTAATTTTGCAGTGTAATTTCTTTGTGAGCTTTATGAGAACATATGAATTGTGTATGAGGATATGAGCTTTATGTTGCTTTGGAGCTCAGTTATTCATAGCACCATAACTTATGCATCGTCAGTTTTTTGTTTTTCTTCTCTCTCTCTACACACACACACACACACACACACACACATATATATTCTTTTAACTTTAAAAATCCGACTCTAAAAGGGATTTTTGTTTAATGATTCTCATATTGCTGTATCCTGTTAGGTTCTTATCTTGCAGCTTCCCTAGTGATTAAGCACTATACATAGTGCCTAGTGTTTTTCAGTGATATGTTTCTTGATTCTCTTTTAAATGTATTATCCTGTATGTTTCAGGGAGATGCTGACAGCGCTCTTGACAGGCTCTGGCAGAAGAAGAAAGCCGATCTCAAACAATAGGGATATCTCTTGTTGCTTTATAGTTGCAACCCGTTGAATTTCTTATGAGTGGAACATTATGAAATGTGTAGATTCAGCGGTCTAGTTTTCTGAGGATAATATTTTAAGATGTGCCAGTTTCAATTTTTATGCTAGCAGTTCAAGCTTCGGCAGAACCTTCTTTCGTTTTGACCATTCACAAGAAAGTCATGTATGTTTCTATTGACTCGATATTCGGTAATCATTAGTCTCTTTTTCTTTTCACTACAGGTTTAAGTTAATGTGCATCTTCTACTTCAGTTAGGATCTTGTTCACCTTCCTTCTTATGCCTGTTTGACATCTTTGATGGATTTGTCTGGAGTGTCGACTCTTTTTTGCTCTGGTTGTCTTTTTTTTAGTGATTCAACTCTAAAGTTAGTCCTATGATGTTTCTTTTCCGTGCCATGATTAGGATTCCTATTTCCTAGGATGAAAATGTTATGTCTTGTTTTGGTGTTACCATATATATTCTATGCTTGCAGCAGATTATTGTGTGATGGTACCGATGAGTATATCAAGAGAGTGAAAACATAAATCAATCTCTTCCTTTCTGTTATGTATATTACAAATCTCGTTTGCCTTCAGCACAAACAGAATGGAGGAGGATGTAAGATTATGGACGTGCAGGCTGTTGTTGGTACATATGAGATGTGTTGAGTGATTGTCCTTTCGAATATTAGTGAAACATTGCTGCAACTTTTCATTATATTGTGAAGTATCAGTTGATCGACACAGCTTGACACAATTTTCATTATGGTTGTGTGTTTTTAACACATAGGTATGGTTATGTACATCCGACTTTCCATACTCCGCTATAGGTGAGAGTCTCTAAGTCAATGGAGGTAATGTTGTATTGGTGTAACTTTTCAGCTGCTCCATCTTCTTTTTTCCCTTTTTTTTTTTTCTCTTTTTTCTTTTTGAATCTAGAGTGCACAGCAGCAGGTGTTTGTTTGTTCCTAGACATCTGTTCTCAATTTTGTTTTCTGCAACTCATTTTTGTTACCTCTGTATGTTGTTGGCAAACTTTATTACCCGCTATAGGTGAGAGTTTCTAAGTCAGTGGACGTAACGTTGTTGTATTGGTGTAACTTTTCAGCTGCTCCATCTTCTTTTTTCCCTTTTTTTCTTCTCTTTTTTCTTTTTGAATCTAGAGTGTACAGCAGCAGGTGTTTGTTTGTTCCTAGACATCTGTTCTCAATTTTGTTTTCTGCAACTCATTTTTGTTACCTCTGTATGTTGTTGGCAAACTTTATTACCCCCCCCCCCCTCCCTCACCCAAAGAAAAAGTTGCTATGCATTAAAGTCATCGTTCATGCATCTGCAAAGCTCAAGCTGTGTACCATATCTGGAGTTGGAGTTGCTTGCTACGCGATACTTGTGGCTGTAGGACTGGATCGAAAATATAGGAGCCTCTTTTTATTCATGCAATTTACGTTAATCTCTTTGGACTCAGATTCTGTTGGATTTACCAAAGGAAGTTGTGAACAATGTTAACTCAAGGTTGGGTGGGATTACCTCACCCCCAAATCCCTCATCCCTCTTCACGTGTACTTCACCTACCCTTATACATCCATTGGTGCCCACCCTCTCATCTAACCTCACCATTTTTCTCTGTTGTCACGTGTCGTGGGATAAAAATGGAGGTGAGGGATTTGGAGGATCTCATCCCATTCAGGGTTGTGTTAATTGGTATCTCCTGTCTAGTCCTGGAATGATCTTGAGAAGTTTGAATCAAAAAATTGGTTTTTACTCGAGAATTACCTAAAGAAGCTCAGACATAAATATATGTAATAATCTTATCTGTGACAAAAAAATCAGTCATAATACTGTTTCTCCATTTGTTTCAAAAAGATTATCCAAATTATTATTTTTGAATATTCCAACATCTTTGTCTATGTTTACATACATGATAAACCTAATTAGTTAAATTTACTATGTTATCTTCAGTTAATTTTGTGTACCTTCTAGAATCAAATGTACAACGACAATGTGTGAAACATAATATGAACGAACAATTTGTGACAGAAAATAAGTGGTGGATTTTTTCCCCTTGTGTCGAATAGAAGAGAATTTATTTCTATTCTTCAATATTTTATCGGTTACAGAAATGACTATTTTGACTCTTAATAGTTATTTTTGAATTATTTTAAAGTTTGTCTAGGCATGAATATTGATGCTACCCACCCTTGGTGAAGATTGGACATGCTGCACATATTGTTGGTTTTAGTTACAAAAAGATTCAATAGCAGCAAGTACAAACCTAAGTATATTGTTCCAAAATACGTAAGTAGCAACAACAACTACATTACTCTATTTTTTTTAGAGGTTTTTGCCTATACCGGGTATAAGAAGATCGGATGTATGCAACCATAACCACGTGTTTAAAACATAGATGTTCTCGATGACCATAATAAAAATTGCGCTACTTTCACAACATAAGAAAGGTAACCACTTTAGTGAATCATTTTTTTATTCTATCGTATTCCAAAGTGAAAGAAGAATGTGTCATTGAATCTATTGAAAATGGAAACGAAATACATAAGTAGCATGAACTACAAATCAAAGTAAATATTGGTGGTTTTAGATACAAGAAGATCACCGAGTAGCAGCAACTTATACAAGTACATTGTTAGAAAAGCAGGTAAAACATGTACTTTTGCCTGCATTTTCTTCAATCTATCTTCATCTTCATTTTTTTTGTGTGTGCGCGCGCACACGCGTGCGCTCCGAATAACATGATGAGATTCCTTCGAAGCTGGGGGACGTGCGTTTGGTTGTGCTGTGGACTTTCTTGGCAGAGGATTGTCAAGAGGTCGAGGGCTGTTGAGTTTTTGAATAAACCATAACTTTTTAAGAAGATGCGCTGGAACTTCAATATTTCTTCTTAAGTGTATGGTTCACCCTGAGTAATAACAGGGAGATTATCTCTAAATGGTAGGGACATACTCCCAAGTCTTTTCCGAACACTGCCTTTTACACTGAATTTTCCCACCATGTTTTTTGAGAAAAAGATTATAAGTGAAAAAAAACTTCAAAATTTAGAAATCTCTCCTTCTGGCACCAACGGACGAAGTCAGGTACAGCTTCAATAAAGGGTTCGTTCACTTGACTTATAAAACTTATGGATTTAATGAAAGAAATACAAATGCAAACAATGGACTTCGAGGCTTTGAACACTACAATGTATGAAAACTCAAACTTCAAAGCAATGGGATCCGAAACTGGACTTTGTAGATGACTAAATGAACAAAAAACTTAATTGTTGAAACTTGAGCTTACATGAGGTGAGTCTCATATCCACTCAAAACCTTAAGGTAATAGGTGGTGGTACCTCATCCTCATATAAGCCATGCATTTTTTCTCAAATTAGCCAATGTGGGATTCTCAACACCCGCCCTCACGTGGCAACGTGGCTTGACATACACACGCGCTTTACAACCCGCCCTCAATCACAAACCACAAGCCAGGCATGAACATCTGGACTTAGGTGAGGGGAAACATTAAGTAATTAGCCAATGTGAGATTCTCAACACCCGCCCTCACGTGGCAACGTGGCTTGACATACACACGCGCCTTACAACCCGCCCTCAATCACAAACCACAAGACAGACATGAACATCTGGACTTAGGTGAGGGGAAACATTAAGTAAACCACAAGCCAGACATGGACATCTGGACTTAGGTGAGAGGAAACATTAAGTGACCAACTATGGACCAGGCAAGAGGTGAGTCTACATTTTAAACCTGCTCTGATACCATATTGAAACTTGGGCTTACATGAGGTGATGCCCATATACACTCAAAACCTTAAGGCAATGAGTGGTGGTACCTCATCCTCATATAAGCCATACATTTTTTCTCAAATTAGTCAATGTGGGATTCTCAGTCAGTGTAAAATAGACAGAAGTTAGAAAGTTTCTATTGTTTTTTTTCCTGGAAAACCTTTCGATTTTTAAGCCAATCAACAGATTTTCATAACAGGCGGACCTTTGAGAAGTTGCTATGTCCATAGAAAATTAAAATTTGGATCTTTTACATGTTGATGGCAAGGGACTATTTGTATATAATTGTGGGAAATCCAACTTGGAGGGTACCAAACATAAATTGTGCGGGGGGGGGGGGGGGGGGGGTGAACATTTTTAATCAAGTACCAAACATAAATATATATTTATTTGAATTTGCATACACTCATAAATTTATATTACACAAAACATGTATCGGGACGTACGATAAATATTTTTGTGGACGAAACACACATCCACCAATAAACTCCATGAATTCAAACATGCAAGATGAAAATTGAAAGATCACAAAGGCTGTGATCTCAAACATGGGATAGGATCCCCTGACGCGTGACCGCGCGACACGTGGCAGCAAGGGGTGGTGAGACTAGATGTAGGTGACCCACATCTAGCCTCACCACCCTTCCTTACAGCCACGTGTCGCGTGGCCACAAAGAGGGTGAGAAAAGTGGGGTTGAGGAGATCCCAATCCCTCAAACATCCCTATCCCTAACACACTCACGAGGAGAGGTAGGGTATCTCTTCTTATCAGTACAGTAATTATAAATGGTGTACTTCTGGCGGACCCACTGGAGCCTCCTGTACTGTAGACCATCCAGATCTTGAAATGCCTTCTGATCCCACCACGTTCTGCCACGTGTGCTGCAGACTTGTGTTTCCTGAGGCGTGGAGGCTTGACAGCCGTCGATGTGGAAGGAGGTGTATGATGCTACAAATGGTGCTTTGGACCAATCAGTTTTCTCCAATCCACCTCTTGTTGCCCAATCATCTGCATTCCATAGGCTTGAATATATCTTCATTGGCTGGTTAAAGGGATATTTTATACCCAAATCTTTGCTGTTTTTGAATACTCTGATGGGCACATCATCCACAAAGAAGCTGCAACATTTTGAGTGAATTAGAATTACACTCTTTCCTGATTTTAGAATATGATAAAATAAATTAAAATGACTAATTAAATTGACTATGTCTCTTATATTGTAAAATATCAATTGACCATCAGTAAATAACATCGGTGTGTTTCTAACACATAGATATCATTACAATTATACGACTCTTCTATACCCCGTAGTGTGAGAGAGTTTCTAAAGTAATGAAGTAATGTTGTGGTTGGTGTGATTGTCTAGGGTTTTGGTGATATTAAGCAATCTTATCCCACGCAAAAAAAATGATTAAATTCATCATCCTTAATGACTCCAATAATTACAAGTCAAACCTAAATGAGTTTTATAAATATGGCGAAGAAACTGACGAATTTGGTGTCACTTTTGAGGAAATTTGGTGTCGCTTTTCAAAATCGGTGTGTTGTTGGCCATAGAACAACTTTTTGAGGTTTTTTCTATTAGCCATGTGCTGTCCATTACTAGCCCATTTGCTTTTCGACTTTTTTATTCTTTTCTCAGACACGTCTTTTAACACTTCCATTTCGAATGGAGCGACACAATTTTCTTCTAACTTTACATTATTATAGAATAAATCAAAATGATTTAATAAATTAGCTACTTCTTTTATATTTTGAAGTATTAATTGATCAACACAACTTGATGCAACTTTTATTATGGTTCATCGGAAAACAACATCTGTGTGATTATAACACATAAGAATATTTGTGTACATCCGCCTCTATATCCTATCGTAGACATGATTTTCTAAGACAATGAATTAATATTATTATTGTTGTTGTCTTTTACCACGGCAAAATTTGACGGTTTGGGGGCCGGGGGATGAGGGAAACTGCGTGAAAACAGGAAAAGGAAGGAAACGCGAGAGTTCTGAGGGGTTGGGATCTTCTAACCCCACTTTCCTCACCTCCTTTGTGACCGCACGACACGTGGCACCAAAGGAGGGTGATGATGCTAGATGCAGGTGACCCTCATCTAGCCTCACCACCTCCCTTGCTGCCACGTGTCGCGCGGTCACGCGTCACCGCACCCTCTTTGCGGTGAGAGGATCCTATCCCGTTTCTGAGATATCTCCTTCACTATATATTAGATCAACCACACCATTTGAAAATCTAACTTAAACATGCTTCATCAATGCACTAATATGCAACTCCTTTTTTAATTGCTCATATGACATTATCTTTTTTATTATAAGGATTTTAATCCATGCATCTTAATGTTACAAGACCAAATCGTGACATGTAATACTATTTATGTAATGGTCGGTAAACGAGTTGGTCTAATAGAGTTTAAGAAAAAAAGAAAGAATGAAAGGAGAAAGTAAAAAAGAGGACATACACGAGTTGATCCATGTTCCAAAGGACAGAGTAAGCATGGAAATCTCTGGTGGGATCAAACCAAAGATAGATTCTCTGCTCCCTGTCTCCTTTACCCCCAGTGAATACATTGGTCTGCAGTATGTGTGGCTGCCCACTTCTGTTACCCAAGAATTCAAAATCTATTTCGTCATGTTCGCTTGTCTGCGATGATAGCTGATAAATGAAAAATTCCAATACCCATGTCAGTTTAAGACGGAAAATATGAGATCCGATGGGAATAAGATCCTCCCACCGAAAAGGAGATTGCGGTGACACGTGACCGCGCGACACGTGACAGCAAGGAGGGGTGGTGAGGCTAGATGCAGGTGACCCTCATCTAGCCTCACCAACCCCCTTGTTGTCACGTGTCGCACGGTCACAAAGAAGGTGAGGAAAGTGGGGTTAGGAGATCCCAACCCGATCCGATGTGCCAACAAACCCGGATCTTCTCACCGCTGGAACCATTACCCCTTTCTCCATCGTCCGACACGTGGTAGCAGGGGTGGTAAGATGATGAGAGTCACCCGCATCTTGTCTCACCACTCACCTGCTAACACGTGTTGAGCGATGGAGAAAAGGGTGATGATTCCGACGGTGAGGAGATCCGGTCCCCCAACAAACGGCGTATCATCCGTGTATTATAGACACAATAAAAAACTGAACTTTTTGGTTTTTATTGAGAATATTGTCACACATTGACTAATTGGAAAAAAATATACAGAGTTTAAAGTTTTGAGTAGATACACCTCATATAAGCACATTCATGTTATTAAAGCAGGTTTAAGATGTGTAGTGTCAATTTTTCAAGGAAGCTTTTGGTCATATTTACCCCATCAATTTTGGCAACATCACAAAATACCCCCAAAGTTTTACGAAACTACAACTTGACGCCCAACATTTCAGGGTCTTCCAAATTAGGCTTCAACTTTCTCTTCTATTTTTAACAGATTATGAATTTTGTTCAAACTGTTGACTTTGGTTGACACAGGCCGATGACAAGTCAAACTACAGTGTTGACCAGACATCAAATTGAACCTAAACCAAGATTAGGAACAGAACCCTTGATTAAGATAAAATAAATATAAATACAACTAACATAATAATGCAAAATTCCTTGTTAGGTGAAACAGATAACATAAGTCTCCTGAGGTATGTGCAGGGATATAATTAATTTCTTGCAAACTGCAAAAATAATAAAATAAAATCACCTAACATACTTTAAGCTACAGAGATAGAAAGATAAATAAAATATAATAAACTTCCTTCCTATGTGCAAAAAAGAAACACGTGCGAAATCCTCTTGAAATATGTGCAGAAATACAATTATTTATTTTTGAAGGGGAATTATTTTCATATGGAACCATCTTCCAACCAGATTACCAACTGAACTATGCTTTACACATACATTATGATTAGTGGTGTTAACGAACAGTCTAGGTTTTCGAATTCGGATTCGTTTAGTTAAACTAACTGTTTGGCTCGATTCGTTTAGCTAAACAAACTTTAAAATTGGTTTGAGTTCGGCTCGATAACCTTATAATGGTTTAAACGAGCCGAATAGTTCGCGAACAATTTAGCTCGTTTAACTAAACGAACCCGAATACCTGTTCGAATTCGGCTCGTTAACAAATAATTACCAAACATGAATCGAACTCGAACAGTTCGGTTCGTTCAACCGACTAATTATGATACTTAAAACCAGGAAAAAAGAAGCTTTTTGTAGTGAAGTTAAGGATGAGAACAAACATAAAATGCAGTAACAACACCAGCTGAATCTCCTCCAACAAGCTTCATCCTCATGCTGAAATGCCCAAAGAGATATGACCCTCTTGACTCAAATCCAGCTCCTTCAGAAATCCCAAATCAAAATAAAGTCAAACATAAATTCATGTCTTCATAATCAAAACCCTTGAAAACTGAAAAGAAGGTATAAATGCATAAATGAAAGAAAATATCTTCTCTCCACCCCACCACCACCAACAACAACATTACTCCATTGCCTTATAGGCTTCCGTCTATTGACGGGTACTGAAGAGTCGGATATACGCAACCATATACATGTGTCAGAAACACACCGAGGTTGTTTTCCGATGATTAATAATGATGCGTCAAGCTGTGTCCCTGAAATGATACTTAACAATATAATATAAGAAGTTGCATCCAATTTAATGAATGATTTTTCTTTATTCCATCATATTCCAAATAATAATAATAATAAGAAGGCTTCTTTGTACTTGAGGTTGGCTGAAGTGAAGAAATCCAAACTGGGGACACTGTTGTTATTTTCGTCTAACTCACCCTACTTTGATTGAATAAGATAAAGACACGGAAAGTGAAATATTGGATTGAATAAAACGAAGGGTTTGTTCCTACCGGAGCTTTTATCCAGGAGGAGCTCAACAGATCGACCGCCATTAATGTACTTGATATGGTGATTGGACCAAGATGCCACGTAATTCTTCTGGAACGGCACATCTACGGGTGCCCTAACCGGAGCTCCGACGGCCAACGGTAACAAATTCAGTAGTATGAAAATGGCGCCGGCAAAGAATCGTTTATTGATGCCCATTTTCTTGTTTGCAGTAGGGGAAAGTGGAGAGTACAATGCTCATGGATTCATGTGTTGCAGACATTTATAGAGATCCCGTGAATAGTTATTTAATTCATGTCTAACATGGGTTAAGATACTCTCACCCCAAACCCCTCACCCCACACGTCACCGTGCAATACGGTGGTGTGTGGTGATGCTAGATGAATATCACCCGTATCTAGCCTCACCACCCGCCTCTGCTGCCACATGTCATGCGATGACGTGTGAGGTGAGGAAAATGCGGGTGAGAGTATCCCATCTCGTCTAACATATACATTGACTGATTGGCAAATACAGTATAATAAAATAATGTTTTAGTATATAAAACATTATTTTATACTAACACACCATATACCTATTATTATGCTACCTATGCAGGTATATATACAACCGGGGGTCACACTGGATTCAAACTTTATATCCCATGGGATGAAGGCATTGTTCGCCTACCTCTCACCCTCTCCATACCCTAATGATAGCTTTTGTTATCGTTGTGATATACTAGATATATTAGTTGTTGTTATATAAACTTAGAAAATGATTGAAGTAACTTAATAAAGACGAGAATAATTGCATATTTATCTATCTTTTTCCTTTATTGCTATACTTCAATCATGTTTCGAATCCATGTTGTTTTGCTTCTCTAGTCTAGAAAATTAATTAAATGATTATTTTATACTTGGATTTCATGATTTGTTAATAAAAATAATATTTTAGTTTATTATTTATGTGCACACATAATCAATGGGGTTATATTACTTTAAAAGAAAATCTACTCTTTCCGCATTTAGATAGTGTAAACAAAAGATTAGGAGCAATACACACACATATATGTATGTATGTATGTATATGTATGTATGTATGTATGTAAAAGCAAACAAGGCGTGAATAATAGTGTATACAACATATTCTTTCTGGAGGAGCTAAAGCATAATTTTCTAATAAATGTACGAATATCACATGACTTTCTTTAGTGTCTTCAAGTAATTGTGCCAACTATGGATATAACATGTCGTGTGGGGAACTCTTCATGATGAGGCCGAGATGGTCATCATGAGGGTCAGAGATGACCCGGTGGGTGAGCCGTTAATCTTCCGTCTAAATCTTTCAACGGAGCCTGAGAAAGAAGAAAAACGTTAGAGGTCCCAGGGCGCTTGCCCCGGGAAAACCCTCCGACGCTTAAGTCAGTTATGGGTGTTTTACCTGTGCATTTTATGCTGGAATAAAGGTTTGAAGAAAACTTGATAGATATCTCACTAAGTTTGTGAGTTTTTCTGTTGTGGCCGAGATGGAGCTCTTGAATAATGCTCCAAAAGTTCTCCCAGATTCGGGATCCCCCTTTCCGTTGTGAGTTGAGGGGTATTTATACTTGAAATAGATGAGGTCTGATCCCCTGCCAAATGATGAGATGGCGATATGTCTGAGATGGCGGTCTAGTCCGTTGCAGAGCTGGAGAGTGATGGGACTAAAGTCTGTGACCGTAGCTGTTGTGTAGGTCGGCCCGTAATGATAGCTTTGTACAGAGCCAACTGCTACTTGACATATGGAAATTATTCTGCAAAGCTGCTAAGTGGGCTCCAGAGTATAATGAACGATATCTTCCCTTGATCTTATCTGATAGTTCTTGGCGTTATTCGGCCGAGGCTGATTGTAGATATATGACCTTGCCGAGCTGAGATGAATCATTTTGTAGCGTTACACTTCAACAATTCTTCATGTATTAACAAGTACCGGCTCGTCTCGGCTATGTGGCCGAGCTGAACAGAATTCGTAGGTGAATTCTCTTTAGCTATCTCAATAAGCTTTTTAGTGAGCTGTGCTGAATTGCACTCTTGCCGAACTGCAGTTTAGTCCGGATGCTGAGATGCACACCTCTGATAATAAGAGTATGACCGAAGTGTAACTTGGCTGAGCAGGAGAACTTTTGTGCCGACCTGCGGGACTTTAACACTTTAATGCCCAAAGTCTACCGTTGACTGTTGTTGACTAACAGGTAGTATATTTTGGTTCATCATTTGCCCCCAGATTAGTTTGGCCGAGCTGACCTGGGAGGGTAGACTAATCGATTCAGAACCTTTAATGAGTCGTCCTTTCAGTGGCGACGTGTCAACCTCTGATTAGACTGCTCTGCACATTTACTGGCTGCACCGAGTACGAAGCGTCGATTGCGTATCTGGCCGAGCCGACCAGAGAAAGCAAGCTAATCAGTTCAGAGTCAGAATTACACCGTCTTTTTAGCACAACGTGTCCGTCTCTGACTGGTCTGATCTGCGCATTTACTGTTTGCGCAGAGCACGAAGCATCAGTTATGCAGCCTTCCGTATTTGGCCATTACAGAGATCGAGGACGGTCATACCAAGGTGTCCTTTGGGCTGCCGAGATGAATCCTATAAATAGGGCTTTCCTCAGTCATTTGAAACTTTTATTCACTCCTGCCTCCTGTTCCTGCGTTCTGCTTTAGCTTTTTCCTCTCCGGCGTCTTACTCATCTTTTCCGGTTGTCTTCTCCGACCTTCTCAGTCCACTTCATTTTTTTCTCTGTAAGTTTTTCCTTACACCTTATTTTTCACAATGTCTTCTTCCAACGATTCCCGTGATTCTCAAAATTCCTCTGAGGGTGCCTCTTATGCCGCCAGTGGTGGAGACAACTCTGGTTCTCCAACTCTGTCCGTCAGATCCGCCTCTGCTGATGACCTTCCCATCAGCAATTTAGGTCGAACCACCGGTGACACTGTCCAATCCAGCAGAGCCATCACCGTGGTAAGTTCTTCGCCGGAGCGAGCAGGGATTACTCCTGCTCCGGCATCTGTAGATCCCCCTGTCCCACTAAGGGACCCATCTCTGTTTTCAGGGGTCATTGAGAGAGGTCTACCCTCTGATGATAAGAGTATGACCGAAGTGTAACTTGGCCGAGCAGGAGAACTTTTGTGCCGACCTGCGAGACTTTAACACTTTAATGCCAAAGTCTACCGTTGACTGTTGTTGACTAACAGGTAGTATATTTTGGTTCATCACTTCAGATGTAGTAAACAATAATCATGCAGTTTTTTTAGAATTTCGTTATTACTCTAAAAGTTATATAACAAGTTATATTGTACTTTGCAATCATCTCTAAAAGCATGTCCTTCATAAATAAACTATTAATGGAGACACCTTCACATACCTTATCCTGTGAAACTATTTGTAATGCAAGTTCATGGTATAGAAATTGTATGACAAATCGGTTAAAGTAGCAAACACAAAACCGGACGAGATCTTAAGAGGCTAAAAGTGAAGCCTCCAATCATGCGTCGACATGTGTACAAAATTAGTTTTTTTTTTAAAAAAAAATTGAAGCCCCTTGCTTTTGTAAACGTAGTAACGCGTGTAAAGAAAATAACAATGGAAACAGCTTGAAGATGTTGAATGCTGCACCTTCAAGCTTCAATGTGCTGACGAAGAAGAAATGAAAATGCAGTTGCAGGAAAAACAGAATGAACTAAAAGCTTTGCACAGAGGATTTGCGGAAGGATTTTTTCACACTCATGTTGATCACACCTTTCTATTATATACAAGAATGCTTTCCTCTAGCTCAAGTAAACTTAACTATGATTCTAACTGCCTAACTAGAGTACAATAAAGAATTAACTATAGTACAAAAATATCTACAATGCAATCTTCCCATAATGTCCTTTCTCTTTTTCGCGCCACTGCATCCCTCTGAGCAAAACATCTCTTTCACCTTTTCCTCATGCTCCTTTCTTCTTCACGTTCTTTGGATCTCTTTTCTTCTTTATGATGCAACTGGAACTCATGTTCATCAACACCCCCACGCAAGCTGGCCATTTGAAAAATATTTATGATGTTAAATGCTCCCAGTAACCTTTGAAATTTTCTTACGTCCAGTGGTTTTGTGAAGATATCAGCCAATTGATTTGAAGTTGATACTGCTACGGGCTTCAAAAGGCCAGATTGAACCTTTTCTCTAACAAAATGACAATCCAACTCTATATGCTTTGTTCTTTCATGAAAAACGGGATTCTCGGATATATGTATCGCACTTCTATTGTCACAATATAGTTCAACTGGGTTTCTTAACTTCACTCCAAGATCCATTAGTAAATAAGTAAGCCATTGTACCTCACAAGCTCCTAGTGCCATTGATCTGTATTCTGCTTCTGCTGAGCTCCTAGACACCGTGGATTGCTTTTTTGATTTCCATGAGATCAATGACTTTCCAAGAAAAACACAAAATCCCGATATAGATCTTCTGGTATCTTGACAACCCGCCCAGTCTGAATCCGTGAATATCGTCAACTTTAGACTGTTCTCAGATGGAAAGAATACTCCTTGTCCTGGGCTTGCTTTTAAATACTTCAAGACCCTGTATGCTGCCTGCAAATGATTAACGGTGGGTGCCTCCAAGAATTGACTCAACTGTTGCGTTGCAAAACTTATATCTGGACGAGTAATAGTTAAGTATATTAATTTTCCAATCATCCTCCTGTAAAATGTGTTATCATTCAATAACTCAGAATCTCCATTTGTAAGCTTAACTGCTGAACTCATGGGAGACTTTGCTGGCTTGCAGGCAGCCATCCCATATGCTTTTAATAGATCCATTGTGTATTTCCTCTGTGACAATGCTATTCCCTTCTTACTTCTTGCTACTTCTATCCCAAGAAAATATCTAAGGACTCCAATGTCCTTGATACTAAATACAGAGTGCAAATATCCCTTCACCCATTCAATGGCTGATGCATCATTACTTGCTAATATTATGTCATCAACATATACAAGAAGGTAGAGCAACGTCTCATTCTTCTGATAAGTAAACAAACTATAATCGTGATATGATCTTCTGAATCCTTTTTCTAGTAATGCTTTTGTTAATTTTTCATTCCATTGTCTACTTGCTTGCTTTAACCCATATAATGACCTTTTTAACTTACATACCATATTCTCTTCTGTACTTTCAAATCCCGGTGGTAATCTCATGTAAATTTCCTCATCAAGCTCTCCGTGTAAAAATGCGTTATTAATATCTAATTGATGCAACAACCAACCTTTCGCTGCAGCCAATGCCAGCAGAGTCCTAACAGTGGTTAATTTGGCAACAGGTGAGAAAGTTTCATGATAATCCACCCCTTCTTGTTGTGTAAAACCCTTTGCTACTAACCTTGCTTTATGTCTCTCAATCGATCCATCCGCCTTAATCTTCAATTTATAAACCCATTTGCATCCTATGGGTTGTTTATTTGCTGGTAGCTTCACTATATCCCAAGTCTGATTTTCTTCCAATGCTTTGATCTCAGCTTTCATGGCTTCAATCCATTCTCTGCTCTCAATAGCTTCAAGAAAAGTGTTAGGTTCATAATAAGCATCAACAGTAACATTAAATGCTTTAAACTTAGGTGCACAATTATCATATGCCATGTACTGCTCAATTGGATAGTACGTTTGGTTGCATTGGTATTGTTCTAAATGACTGGGAGGTCTCTTTGCTCGGATGGAACGTCTAGGAGGTAATTGCAATTCTGAATTTCGATTTTCTATATCTGGTTGATGTATATTGTCACCAGCTATTGTCTGAGTTTCTGTTGTTACTTCAAATGGGAATTGAGGTAATGTAATGTCAGAAAATGGAACAGGCAAATGAGTTTTGTCTTGATCTATGGTAGATATGGATTTTTTTTGAAAAGGAAATTGATTCTCCTGAAAAATGACATCTCTGGACACTACAATTTTTCCACTCCTATGATCCATCACAATGTAACCTTTTGTGGCTGTAGGATATCCAAGAAATACGCATTCCATGCTTCTGTTTTCAAACTTTCCTCTATTGTGTGATGGTGTGCAGACATATACCATTGATCCAAAGACTCTAAGATGTGAATAATCTGGAAACTTTCCATACAGCAATTCATATGGTGTTTTGTTCCCTAAGATAGGAGATGGTAAACGATTAATCAAATATACTGAGTGTAACACACAATATCCCCAGTATTTCAATGGTAAACCAGCTTGTATTCTAAGAGCTCTTGCTAAATTGAGTATGTGTTGATGCTTTCTTCCCACTAATCCATTCTGTTGGGGTGTATCAACACATGAAGTACGATGAATTATTCCTTTCTTTCCATAGAAATCTGACAACTTAAACTCTGCACCATTGTCTGATTGAACACGCTTCACCTTTATATTGAACTGTGTTTCTATCATTTGGACAAAAGACATAAGTAGATTGGATGCTTCTGATTTGTTCTTCATAAGATAAATCCAACAATAACGGCTAAAACCATCAACAATAGTCAAGAAGTATTGATGTCCATAGATAGTAGAAACTCTGTAAGGTCCCCAAATATCAACATGTATTGTTTCAAAAACAAAAGAACTACCTGAACTCTTTAGCGGGAAGGGATTTCTTTTTTGTTTTGCTAGTGGGCATACTGGACAAATGAAACTGCAGTCTGAAAAACAAACATCAGATGCTGTTCTATTTAATGTCTCAAGGACTCTAGTCGAAGGATGGCCAAGCCTATAATGCCATAGTGCTGAAGCTTCTCTTGTCTTGACGACTGTATCAACTGAACATGAAAAAGGGTATGTGTGTTTTGATAGTGGTGTGGACTCTAGAATGTACAATCCATTGGTAAGTTTAGCTGAACCAATCTTCATCTGACATTTCTTGTCCTGAATTATACAACCATTCAACGAAAACACAACATCACAATCAACATCCTGTAATAATTTACTCAGTGATATCAAACTATAGGAGAAGGACGGAACATGTAAAACATTATGCAAGGTCAATGAGGGATTAATGTTCACAGTTCCAATGTGTGTAACGGGGGCTGTGGATTGGTTAGGCATTTTTACTGAAAGGTTAGACACTGGTTTAAAGAATGAGAAATGAGCCAAAGAACATGATATATGATGACTTGCACCTGAGTCTAATAGCCATTTAATGGTACCTGATGTCTTACCATGATCTAGCACTTTTCCATCCACATTTGAGAAGTTAGGCTTCAGAACTTGAACCTGATGAACCTGCGGCTGCACCTCCTTGCTGCTGCCTTCTTTCTCCTTAATTTTATGATGCTGAAGCAGTTGCATCAAGTGATTATACTGATCCTGAGTTATCCCCTTCTGATTCGAATTTGGTTCATCAGCCTGTCTCACATGTTCACTGCCTGCATGAAACTCATCAGTAATACTAACATGGTTCACAGTTGGATTTCCCCTCCCTTTACCTTTGAACCCAGGCGGGTAGCCGTGTTTTTTGTAGCATTTTGCCTCTACATGCCCAAACCACCCACAATGAGTACACTGTGGTCTGCCCTGTTGATCTCCTCTCTTTGCTCCTTTATTAAAATTTCCTGCCACTCTCTGATTGTCAAACGTTTTGTTAGGATTAAAATTTACAGCCATCACCTGTTGCTCTTCATTGGGAACATGATTAGCATATTTTGATTGCCTTTCATGTTTCAATACCATTCCAAACGCCTTCTTTACATTTGGCATGGGACTTAACATCAGAATCTGAGATCTAACATGAGCATATTCATCATTTAGGCCTTTCAAAAATCTAATCACATAGTCTTCCTCAACATATTTTCTAATTCCTTCCAACGCACCACAGTTACATTTTGGATTACATGAACAGCTCGGTAAAGGTCTTAAAACGATCAGTTCATCCCATAATATTTTAAGACTAGTGAAATAATCTGTCACACTTGTGTTACCTTGTTTAATAGAATGGATTTCTTCCACAAGATCAGAAAGTCTGAACGGGTCTGCATCTGAGAACCTCTCCTTTAAATCATCCCATACTTCTTTAGCAGTATCCATCCACAACACACTCTGAGATATAGTAGGCTTTACTGAATTCAGCAGCCATGATAACACCATATTATTACACTGGATCCACGCCGCATTTTTCGCATCAGTTTGAAGAGGAGCTTCGAGAGTTCCATCAATAAACCCAAGTTTGTTTTTCGACAATAGCGCCATCTTCATGGCTCTTGACCATGGGTGATAATTGCTTCCACTAAACACCGGCTGAACTAGAATAAGTGAGGGATTTTCATTTGGGTGCAAATAATATGGGCTTGACGGAGTTATTTCATTAGTATTTGTTGTAGTATTTGTTGTGGTAGCCATATTCAACTCAGGAAGATAAGAAGAAGAGATACAGAGATGTGGTTAATTTGTTTTTGCGGAACCTTGGGCTCTGATACCATGTAAAGAAAATAACAATGGAAACAGCTTGAAGATGTTGAATGCTGCACCTTCAAGCTTCAATGTGCTGACGAAGAAGAAATGAAAATGCAGTTGCAGGAAAAACAGAATGAACTAAAAGCTTTGCACAGAGGATTTGCGGAAGGATTTTTTCACACTCATGTTGATCACACCTTTCTATTATATACAAGAATGCTTTCCTCTAGCTCAAGTAAACTTAACTATGATTCTAACTGCCTAACTAGAGTACAATAAAGAATTAACTATAGTACAAAAATATCTACAATGCAATCTTCCCATAATGTCCTTTCTCTTTTTCGCGCCACTGCATCCCTCTGAGCAAAACATCTCTTTCACCTTTTCCTCATGCTCCTTTCTTCTTCACGTTCTTTGGATCTCTTTTCTTCTTTATGATGCAACTGGAACTCATGTTCATCAACAACGCGTGATTAGAAGCCTCACTTTTAACCTCCTTGGAGACCTATTGCCGATACTAAGTAGCAGTCAAAAATTTGTATCCATTTTTCACGATATTATGCATGGATCGGGTATATCATGGCGAATTCTTCAGAAAAATTTGTGTCTTCCAGAATGGAATCTGATAAGTGAGATCTCGAGTAAGTGTTTACATAATCTTCTTCTGTCCGAAGAAATGATTCATCGAAATAATGAGTCACCATTGATATCGACACATCTGAGATCGCCAAATGTTCGGGAGTTCCTCTATTCAATCCTTTTCCTTCTTCTTGTTGCTCTCCGCAACATAGGTTTCCCGTTTTGGAGAAGGAATTTGAGTCAATGAGAAGTAGTTGGATCGTTGGAGACTTTAATGTGGACATTCTTGATTCTTGAGCTATAAAAGATGTAAAATTTTTGAAATCCAAGGCATAATCCATGTTGCCCACTAGCCAGTAATTAGCGGAATTTCGTCATGTTTTGTTCCAATCTATATTTTATTTGTTGTTCGATTTGGAATTATAACTAAAAGATCGGAGATTTGCATCATGACACGTATAGCATGAGTGCATCATTGCTATCGAGGTAAATATTGAATTATGCTATAGTATCTGGTGCAATAAAGTTAAAAGATTAGTGAACAGTTTACCATAAACATCTTGTATGAATTATTTAGTAAAAAACCTTACTGAATTAGATTTGGTATAATTTCAGATGCCGAGGCATTCTTTTTTTCTTCTTCTTTTTCTGTGCATACTCTAGCCCGGTTCAGATAAAGATGAGTCAAAATATGATGTCTCCAATCAAGCATCGTCACGTGTAAAAAAACAGTTTTAAAAGAAAAGAACAGCACCCCATTCTTTAAAGTACTATTTTTTTATATGTAGTAATACGTAATTAAAGGTCTCATATTTTGTCTCACCTTTAACCTAATCTATAAACTCTAGCAGTCTAGCCACTAAAACCACAGCCGACAGCAGTCAATCACGGATGCTATGTAGAAGTTAATTGTTCTGAAAAACAAAAGGAACTTTATGCGTATGTTCTTTTTCTTGTTTTCTTTTTATGTAAAATATTTAATTTTTGTTATTTACTTTAATTATCATAACCTTTTTTATAATATAAGTTAATTAGTTTTTATAAATTATATAATTATTTTAAGTTATTTATCACATGGCCAAAAGGTATAAAAATAAAAAAAAATGTGAGGAACGTGCAAAAATAAGAAATTAAAACAGAAAAGAGGGGGGAAAATGTCTTTTTCTTTTCTTTTCTAATTAAGAAAGATTGCAAGTTTCATCCAAAAACGAAACCCACATGTTCGTATATGTACTATGCTACAGCCATGGTATAAATTGCAGAATATTAGCTAAACTTTGAATACCGTCATGTATTTTAAATCAATAAATTACACTATGACATTCCATTTAAATTGCGAAATTCCTATTAGTCCATGTATAGGCAATATACCTCTTATGGTCCAAAAAAGTGTTCAATATAAACGCGTTATCATGTAATAAACTCATAAGCAAATAAAAAATTTTATATTAATGTTAAGATGTGAAGACATTTGCACAACTATGGTTATTAGACTTCTGCGTTTACACAGGATGTGGAGAAGAATGTATGCAGTCTTAACTTACACTTTGTTCAAGAGCATGTTTCCACTGTTCGAAAATGTGACATCAATGTCATAAAACAACAACCTTACCAAGACCCGTCCTCTAACCCTCCGAATAAATAACCCAAAATATTCGAAAAGGGAAAAGAGCCTTTTGCCTTCGACCTTTAGGGAGGCTCCGCTTTTTATTTTTATTTATTTTTAATGAACGAAACTTTTTATTTGTATTTACTAAATTCATTCAACAACACACTGACACAATATATTTCAATTAATATGTCATTTATACAGGTACATACAGAGCCAGAGGTCTCACTGGAATCAAACTCTCTATCATTTGCGATGGATGTATTGTTTGCCTACCTCTCACCTTTCCTGGATCCTAACGAAGTCTTTCAGGATCTAGAAATCTATCTTTTTACATACATAATCATTTCACAACTACGGGAGGACGTTTAGCAGAACCATACTTTTCTCCGTGGTATGTTGAGCGGAAGTGTCTTTGACGAACGGAACTTCAACATTAACGCAGACAATCCCAAACTTAAACGGAAGTTTCTCTCCACTAACCCTTACTATAATGTTTACTTCGATGAATAAGTAAAGGCAATGGCAGGGTGAAGAGAGGACATTCATCCATATTTATAGGTAACCAAAAGGTATTTCCATAATAACCTTTGGTATAACACCCTTTGATAAATGGACATGTCCCTTTAATGAATAATTGTGTCTCTTAACTTAAAACACATAACCTTTCCAGACAACTCTTCATAAATAACCAATTAGAATTTAATTATAAATCATATAACAAAATGCCACAAGGCACACAATCTTACATGTTATTGTTGTTATTCCGAAAGCGGACTTTCGTTTGTGCATGTTTTCTATAAATTCACGAAATAAATGAAAAGTTCCTTAGTTATAATTTTAAAAACACACTAACATTTTCTAGATTTGAGCTAAAAACCCTTTAGAAACGAGTTCCATATAAAAGACCATATAAAAGACAACAAAACCCCACCTTCTTGCTGAGACAACTGTGGTGTTACACAGTACAAACCACCCACGTTCCTTTGGCATAAGATCCTCTCACCGCAAAGAGGATGTGGTGACGCGTGACCGCGCGACACGTGGCAGCAAGAGGGGGTGGTGAGGCTAGATAAGGGTCACCCGCATCTAGCCTCACCACCCCTCCTTGCTACCACATGTCGTGCGGTCACAAAGGGATGAGGAAAATGGGGTTAGGAGATCCCAACCCCGTTCCTTTACCTCCATAACTCCAGGCCATTTTCTTCAATTATGTCTCATACAATTAGTGTTCATCTTCTCTATCTTGTCTTCAACCTTCCAAACCCCAACTTGCAATGGGGTTGAAGACAATAACAATGTCTATATAATTTGCAGCTCACCCACATGCATCTTTCAATTTTTTTTGTCCGTATTTGATACAGGTGGATAGATATTATCTGTTTGCCCTAGTGATTATTGTTGATTTATTTTTTAATGCATAATAAATTTTTTAGGAAAAAATTTTTACCTTCGAATTTGGTATTAGTTTCTACTATAGTTAGAGACACTATATTGAAACTTAAGATTACATGAGGTGAGGATTATATTCACTCACAATCTTGGTGGTACCTCATTTTCATGTAACCTATGTATTTTATCTCAAAGTGTCCGACGTGGAACAATATTCTCAACACTCACCCTCACGCGACAACATGGCTTGACATACACACGCGTCTTAAAACCCGTCCTCAATCACAAACCACAAGACATGCAACCTATGTATTTTATCTCAGAGTTTCCGATGTATGACAATATTCTCAACACCCGCCCTCACGTGTCAACGTGACTTGATATACACACACGCCTTAGAACTCGTCCTCAACCACAAGACATGCATAAACTTAATCACAAACCACAAGATATGCATAAGCTTATGGACTTGGGTGAGTGGATACAATAAATGACCAATCATAGGCCAAGAAAGGTGTGAATCCACATTTTAAATTGGCTCTGATACCATATTGAAATTTGAGCTCACATGAGGTGAGACCCATATCCACTCAAAACTGTTATGCCCCGCACCCTCAGTAGGGAAATTAAAAGACAAAGAAGGATTTTTGCGGAAATTAATGACGGTCAAGAAAATTAATTAGACATTAATATGATGATTAATTAGAATAAATGGAGGATTTATTATTAGAGTTTAATTGTAATTAATTTTAGAATTAAATAATTAGGATTTATCCTTTAAGATAAATAAGAAATAAAATGTAATTTAGAAACACCAAACTTTTCCCCCTGACCATATATAAACTGAGAAAGCGTCAGTTTCTTCAGAAACCAACGACGCTTCCTCACAACCCTAGCCGTTCTCCCAGGAGTAGAAGAAGACAACCCCAAGAAGTGATCCAGCCTTAGTTCGTTTTCCAATCCGACTTCGAGTAATCAAAGGCAAGTAATCTATTTATAAGTTCCTACGATTTGCGAAAGAAAAACGGCCTATTTTGATACCAAATTGGATCACCATGCAGTAGATTTGTTCTTTGATTATTCGTTTATGATCTATGCGTTTTCGTTTCAAGATTTGGCCAAGATATATGCATATTCATTTGTTGTTGTTGACGTTTATGTGAAAACATGCAAATCCCTACCCTGAATCCCCTCTTGGTGTGATCCCATAGTTGGGCAATGGGTTGAGGGGAAAGATTGGATTTTTAGGATTGAGAGTGTCGGAATTGAGTTCTAGGCTTGAATCTTGTTTGAGATGTGTATAGCGGTTAATCTGTATGTTAAGCTTGAAACTGTAGTAGGGAAATCTAGGCTTGGAATTGGTGGATGGAGATTGGAAACATTGATGGAGTTCTGCAGAAAATCGCAGAAGAAATTCTGGAATAGAACTGACATCGATCGATCGATGTCAGAGATCGATGTCCCCAGTTGGACATCGATCGATCGATGTAGTAGTGGCTGAGAGATCGATGTCCCCAGCTGGACATCGATTGATCGATGTAGTTGCAGGTTGAGAGATCGATGTCCTCAGAAGGACATCGATCGATCGAAGTGATAGATCGATGTCCCCAGTTGGACATCGATCGATCGATGTATAGGGGATGAAGTCCTGAAATTGTGTGGAAAGTAGAGGAAGGAAGGGGGACGTTCGGGGAGCCTTTGGATGACTCTAGTGACTTCTTAGGACTTGATTAAAGGTAGTCTAAGCCTTGGGAACATGTCCTAGGATGATGAATCAATCTTGGTGATTTCAACGGATTCTCGAACCGAGTTTCAACGTGAATGACTTAGGAGGGTTAGGAAATGAACGTACAAGGTGTCTTAGAGTTCAATGAAGGAAAGATAGGGATACTCTCGTTGGGTTATGAACCTTAGAATCAAGGTTAAGTGTTGACGAACTAGTTGAAGTCTAAGTGTTGATGAATAAGCTAGTGAACTCTTGTGTGTGACTTGTACTTGCGCATGTGATTGTGAATTGCTTATGTGAACGAGAAGTGTGATTGAAATAAGGAGTCTTGCATCATGGCACTTGCATTGCATAAGGTTTTGAAAAAGAGATGTGCTTCGGCACAGATTTGCGAAGGTGAACTGCAGTGTTAACCGGGATGGAAATTTAAGCCGGGGTGCATTGCAGGACACAAAAGACTGTAACGTTAACCGGGATGGAAATATAAGCCGGGGTGCGTTACAGGATATAAAGTCCTCTACAATGTTAATCGGGATGGAAATTTAAGCCGAGGTGCATTGTAGAGTTTTACGAGAGCTGTGATGTTAATCGGGATGGAAATATAAGCCGAGGTGCATCACAGAGCATACGAGCTTGTAACGTTAACCGGGATGGAAATATAAGCCGGGGTGCGTTACAAGGAAATGAGTTAGGAACCGGACATTGTGACATGCATTGCATTGATTTGAAAGAAATGGCTCATGCATATGTGATTGTGTAGCGTAGTGCATTATTTGACATGCATCACGAGAGTCGTTGTGGTATGTGTGTTTATGTTATTTGATCGATATTGAATTGCTTACTTGCGTTTCAAGTTGCTGTACCTGATTTATTACTTGTTCCGCTTATATATTTGAAAATTACAAGACATGTGCCCCTCAATTCCCTCAATTATCTATTACTCATGTCTTGCCATGTGTTGATCCCGTATGTCTTATAAGTGGGTTACTTGCTAGCGTTTTTCGCTAAGGGTACTGCCTTTGATCTTGCAGATGAACCCAGTTACGATATGATTTTCATTGAGGATGACGGCGAGTGGGCTGAATGGGATACCTAGACCTGGTTGAGGAGATTGATTAGCTAGTTAAAACTGTTTCTATTTGTTTCAGTTTATTTTGTTCTTCATTTGAGGTTTTAGATGGCTGCGACCATGTATACTGTCGGTGATCACATTGTCTGTGACGTACTGCTTTGATGGTTTAGTCTGACTTGATATGTTTCCGCACTTATTTCTCTTACGTCATCGATGATGTGTATTCAAGAGATGAGACGTCTTGTAGTCTTCTCAGTAAGCTACGACGGGTGCACCGGTTCGGATTCCGCTGTCCGGGTCGGGGCGCTACAAAAACCATAAATCAATGGGTCGTGATACTTCATCTTTATATAACTCATGTATTTTATCTCAAAATATCTGATGTGTGACAATATTCTCAACACATTAATCAAAATGATTCGATGTTGGTGACTTGAAATATTTGATATTTGTCCTCAGAGTTGAATCGATAATACTGAACTTTCGGTTCAAAGAATAGCATCAGAAGCCTGAAGTTTGATCTGAAAGGCTAAATGCTTGGCAAAAGGTTGAACCCAAACCTAAAGAGTCCCCACTGTCCCGCCTTAAGAAAGGCGTGGAGGATGTAAATCAGTTGTCCAGCTGTTACAATACGGAAAAAAATAAAAAAAATGAAATGACTTAATATTTTTATATATAAAAAAAAAACCTTTCAAATAACCTTCCTTAATACTATCTTATCCTAACCAACCTAGGGGGATGAACCTTCCATAGCTTTTAGAAATAAAAAGGCCAAAGGGACCAAACAAAAAAAACAAAAACAAAAGAACCTAGAAACTACCCAGCCGTGCCCCCATCAGAAGAAAACAATCAACCCTCAATTCACCAAACTCAGCAGCCCTCAAACCCCTAGGCAGCATGGCTGCCATTTTCCTCCCACAAATAACCACGACAGCCATATTCCAGGAAGAAAAATGAAAAGATCCAAACTCCCGATAGTATACATATGTATTTCGGCAACGGCACCATTATTTCGTTCGATTCCAGCCGGCCTATTATTCTCTCAAGAAACAAATTCAGCCGCCATCCCCAGGAAGTAAAAAGAGACAACTTTTGGTCCGTTCAACCCCGATTCGTTGTATATTGCATATAATCAATACACGAGTTTTGCAGGTAGACAGGTGAATGAGCTAGGATATTGTGGATGATCGAAGATGGAGATCGCGAGAATGAAGATATTTGGATGAGACTTTCGAGGGCTCAGTGGAGGCAATTACTTTGATATTCGAGGTTTACGTATTTTGGAGATTAGTGTTTATCTATATTTGACCAGTGTATCGATTTAGATTTCCTAGACATTTGTATTAATGATGATTATTTTATCGAGGGTTTTTAGTTTATGACTTCTGCTAACATCGGTATACGTTATTTTATTGACGTGTAATTGAATTGTATCGACGCCTTGTATTCTCCTTAGTGAGATACGGCGGGTGAGTCGTTTCGAGTACTAGGGCTCGGGACGGGTCGCTACAGGTGGTATCAGAGCGAGGCTCCAGATCCACGGCGGAAGCGTAGGTTTAGGCTATGATCTTAGAAATTAAGTGGTGACCTGAATAATAGGCGATGGTTGAACATAAGTACTGATCTTAATCGTAAGCTATGATTATATTCTAAGTACTGAACTTAGAAATAAGTAATGATTTTAGACGTAAGAAATGATCATACCAAATATCGATTCTAGAAATAAGTCGTGACGTTAGACTAAGTGATGATCGGATAAAGAATATACCCACGTATACCTAGGGCACTCCATACGACTAAGAATTGTTTGCCTTACCTAAGTGTTGATTATAATCATTCGTATAATTCCTTAGTTCCGACCCTTGCAAACCTAGTAACGTTATGATAAAGGAAGCGGGTTCATGCCTCTGCTTTTGATAGTAGTGTCAAAGCGTAAATAGATCTAAGTTGGGAACGTAGTTCCTAAGAGATGATTTATAACAAAACGAATTATTAAGAAAAGGATCTATTAGCGTTATGATCAGTAGAGCTTAGCAAAGAATACCGTATAAAGGGGTCTATAGTTATGATTAAGATGTTGAACTTTTGAGCATCAGCTAAGCCGAAGATATTAGCCCACTAGAGATATTGATTGATAGTGATAATCAAGCATTACTAAAATGAGTACAGTGGAATGACAAATTATTACAAATCTGGGTTGAGTGTTGATTTATAAAACACATAAGTATTGATCTAACGAGTAAGCTCGAACTGAGAAAGAGTAAGCATGAACAATTAGTGGGTGTATTTCAGGTGAGATCTAACTAAGTTAGAATTAGCGGTTGAAATAACCATGTAGAGGAGAACGGTGGACCAGTGTGGCATGCGGAAGCATGGTGAATCAAAACACCTTAAGTTGATTAACATTTAGTGTGTCATGCTAGGAGTAGACAATTTAAGTTAATGATTTTATGATGATAGACGAAGGTTAGACTTATAAGAAATGGTACATAGGCGGATTTTCTTTGACAGTAAGGGATGACAAATTTATACGAAGTATGGGCACAAAAAAATTAGTAGTCAAATGTTTTCGTATAAAAACGAATACCAAGATATATTCTATATTTTAAAGGTTTTTTTCAAAGATTTTCGCTTCTATGTATTTCAACTAGTTTCATTTTTTTATATGATCTATTGATCTTACAAGGTTATATTTTCTTCCGTATTTGCACATCAACATAATAGGATTTCAACTACCCCTGACAACTTTGAAAAATAGATATATTTTTAAAATGTTGATGCTTCACAGAATGATATGTTTGTAAATTTCTTATTTCTTAAAATTTTCGCTTAGCTAGGCTTATTTTGCTAAAATAACCTGATTTGTCGACTATCAATATTGCAATCAATTCATCCGTTAAAAGTTTTGAAGTTATTTATCTGCTTACGATGAACTCACTTAAATTTTTGTGAAACAAAACATAGCTTTCAAAACATATATTTCGTTGGAAAGAAAACACACCGTGTTTAAATCGTTTTGTAAAAAGAAGTTTTACAATTGTTGTGTCTCAATTGTTTTGAAGTGGTTTTAACCGTGATACTTTTGCGAACAAATTATATGATTGTTTCATAAATGGTCATTTGAGACTCTGCATTGCGGAAACAAATACGTGATACTTTAGATTTTGTGTTTACAAAAAAAAATATATATTATTTTAACGGTAAAAGCTATATTCCAAATTATAGCTACGTAAACTATTTTTTTTATTTTTAAATTGAAGGAAAATATGTCCATGCCACACTTCATATACTAGGTTGTTGATGTTATATCTGAGAAGAGTAAGGACATGACCATAGAGCTAGCTCGTAAGTACATGAGAATTGATTTTAAGACTTGATTCTATATCTATGAAGTGTAATGAGGTGGAAATCGGAAGACTTGATGGATATTTTGGACATGTGCTTATTTTGGACATATAACTAGGACATGAATCATATATAACGAGTTAAGAATTCGGAAATGTAGACTACAATAATTTGAATGATACGTGTTAAACGGTATAAATGGAGGTCCATAAGTTGTCATTATAGAGAATTAGGTTAAAGATTATAGTACATCTAAGAACTGATTTTAGAGAGCTGCTAATAACCGCAGATGCAAGTACGTTATACACCAGCGATTGGGTTATAGAACCTCAGTATGATGACAATATCCTTAAGTTGATTCGATAATCATAGGTAGATTAGGTTATGATTTTAAATAAGCGAAGAAAAATAGATTAGAAATTACTTGTATGTATATAAGGAATGATTAAGGATTTAGTCCCATGTCGATAAAGTGTAATGTGAATACATCAACATTTGCAATGTATGTATAGTTTGATCATTATGAAGGCGGACGAATCAAGTAGAACCATACTAAGTCATTGATTACACCATACACAAGTTTCGAGGACGAAACTTATTGTAAGGAGGGTAGACTGTTACAACACGGAAAAAAATAAAAAAAAATGAAATGACTTAATATTTTTATATATAAAAAAAAACCTTTCAAATAACCTTCCTTAATACTATCTTATCCTAACCAACCTAGGGGGATGAACCTTCCATAGCTTTTAGAAATAAAAAGGCCAAAGGGCCCAAACAAAACAAAAAAAACAAAAACAAAAGAACCTAGAAACTACCCAGCCGTGCCCCCATCAGAAGAAAACAATCAACCCTCAATTCACCAAACTCAGCAGCCCTCAAACCCCTAGGCAGCGTGGCTGCCATTTTCCTCCCACAAATAGCCACGACAGCCAGATTCCAGGAAGAAAAAGGAAAAGATCCAAACTCCCGATAGTATACATATGTATTTCGGCAACGGCACCATTATTTCGTTCGATTCCAGCCGGCCTATTATTCTCTCAAGAAACAAATTCAGCCGCCATCCCCAGGAAGTAAAAAGAGACAACTTTTGGTCCGTTCAACCCCGATTCGTTGTATATTGCATATAATCAATACACGAGTTTTGCAGGTAGACAGGTGAATGAGCTAGGATATTGTGGATGATCGGAGATGGAGATCGCGAGACTGAAGATATTTGGATGAGACTTTCGAGGGCTTAGTGGAGGCAATTACTTTGATATTCGAGGTTTACATATTTTGGAGATTAGTGTTTATCTATATTTGACCAGTGTATCGATTTAGATTTCCTAGACATTTGTATTAATGATGATGATTATTTTATCGAGGGTTTTTAGTTTATGACTTCTGCTAACATCGGTATACGTTATTTTATTAACGTGTAATTTAATTGTATCGACGTCTTGTATTCTCCTTAGTGAGATACGGCGGGTTAGTCGTTTCGAGTACTAGGGCTCGGGACGGGTCGCTACACCAGCGGTCTCCTAGATTGGATGAAATCTTACACAATTACCCACACAAGGTGCCTTCTACAAAGAAAGGCGTGGAGGATGTAAATCAGTAGTCCAGCTGTAGCGCCCCGACCCGGACAGCGGAATCCGACCCGGTGCACCCGTCGTAGCTTACTGAGAAGACTACCAGACGTCTCATCTCTCGAACACACATCATCAATGACGTAAGAGAAATCAGTGCGGAAACATATCTCATAAATCTAAATCATCAAACCATACGTCAAAGACAACATGAATACCCAAATGTATATGGTCGCAGCCATCTAAACCTCCAATGAAATAAAACCATAATTAACAGAAACTATCTAGTCAAATCTCTCCATAAGACCTATGCATCCCATTCTGCCCACTCGCCGTCATCCTCAATGAAAATCATATCGTAACTGGGTTCATCTGCAAGATCAAAGGCAGTACCCTTAGCGAAAAACGCTAGCAAGTAACCCACTTATAAGACATACAGGATCAACACATGGCAAGACATGAGTAATAGATAAATTGAGGGAATTGAGGGGCACATGTCTTGTAATTTTCAAAAATATAAGCGGAACATGTAATAAATCAGGTACAGCAACTTGAAACGCAAGTAAGCAAATAAGTGTCGATCAAATAACATAAACACATATACCACAACGACTCTCGTGATGCATGTCAAATAATGCACTACGCTACACAATCACATATGCATGAGCCATTTCTTTCAAATCAATGCAATGCATGTCACAATGTCCGGTTCCTAACTCATTTCCTTGTAACGCACCCCGGCTTATATTTCCATCCCGGTTAACGTTACAAGCTCGTATGCTCTGTGATGCACCTCGGCTTATATTTCCATCCCGATTAACATCACAGCTCTCGTAAAACTCTACAATGCACCTCGGCTTAAATTTCCATCCCGATTAACATTGTAGAGGACTTTATATCCTGTAACGCACCCCGGCTTATATTTCCATCCCGGTTAACGTTACAGTCTTTTGTGTCCTGCAATGCACCCCGGCTTAAATTTCCATCCCGGTTAACATTGCAGTTCACCTTCGCAAATCTGTGCCGAAGCACATCTCTTTTTCAAAACCTTATGCAATGCAAGTGCCATGATGCAAGACTCCTTATTTCAATCACACTTCTCGTTCACATAAGCAATTCACAATCACATGCGCAAGTACAAGTCACACACAAGAGTTCACTAGCTTATTCATCAACACTTAGACTTCAACTAGTTCGTCAACACTTAACCTTGATTCTAAGGTTCATAACCCAACGAGAGTATCCCTATCTTTCCTTCATTGAACTCTAAGACACCTTGTACGTTCATTTCCTAACCCTCCTAAGTCATTCACGTTGAAACTCGGTTCGAGAATCCGTTGAAATCACCAAGATTGATTCATCATCCTAGGACATGTTCCCAAGGCTTAGACTACCTTTAATCAAGTCCTAAGAAGTCACTAGAGTCATCCAAAGGCTCCCCGAACGTCCCCCCTTCCTTCCTCTACTTTCCACACAATTTCAGGACTTCATCCCCTATACATCGATCGATCGATGTCCAACTGGGGACATCGATCTATCACTTCGATCGATCGATGTCCTTCTGAGGACATCGATCTCTCAACCTGCACCTACATCGATCGATCGATGTCCAGCTGGGGACATCGATCTCTCAGCCACTACTACATCGATCGATCGATGTCCAACTGGGGACATCGATCTCTGACATCGATCGATCGATGTCAGTTCTATTCCAGAATTTCTTCTGCGATTTTCTGCAGAACTCCATCAATGTTTCCAATCTCCATCCACCAATTCCAAGCCTAGATTTCCCTACTACAGTTTCAAGCTTAACATACAGATTAACCGCTATACACATCTCAAACAAGATTCAAGCCTAGAACTCAATTCCGACATTCTCAATCCTAAAAATCCAATCTTTCCCCTCAACCCATTGCCCAACTATGGGATCACACCAAGAGGGGATTCAGGGTAGGGATTTGCATGTTTTCACATAAACGTCAACAACAACAAATGAATATGCATATATCTTGGCCAAATCTTGAAACGAAAACGCATAGATCATAAACGAATAATCAAAGAACAAATCTACTGCATGGTGATCCAATTTGGTATCAAAATAGGCCGTTTATCTTTCGCAAATCGTAAGAACTTATAAACAGATTACTTGCCTTTGATTACTCGAAGTCGGATTGGAAAACGAACTAAGGCTGGATCACTTCTTGGGGTTGTCTTCTTCTACTCCTGGGAGAACGGCTAGGGTTGTGAGGAAGCGTCGTTGGTTTCTGAAGAAACTGACGCTTTCTCAGTTTATATATGGTCAGGGAGAAAAGTTTGGTGTTTCTAAATTACATTTTATTTCTTATTTATCTTAAAGGATAAATCCTAATTATTTAATTCTAAAATTAATTACAATTAGACTCTAATAATAAGTCCTCCATTTATTCTAATTAATCCTCATATTAATGTCTAATTAATTTTCTTGACCGTCATTAATTTCCGCAAAAATCCTTCTTTGTCTTTTAATTTCCCTACTGAGGGTGCGGGGCATAACATCCCTCCCCCCTTATAAGAAGTTTCGTCCTCGAAACTGGCGTACCTTATTGGAAGAGGTGTGGATATAACTCCTTCATTTGCTCTTCAAGCTCCCACGTGGCTTCGCGCTCCGTATGGTTACTCCACTGAACTTTGACATACGGAATGACGCGCCGGCGTAAGACTTGATCTTTCCTATCCACAATCTTTATTGGATGTTCTTCGTAAGTGACATCTTCTTTCACGTCCAATGGTTGAGCTTCAAGGACATGGTTTGGATCCGATACGTATTTCCGTAGTTGAGATACGTGGAATACGTTATGGACTTGGGATAAACTCGGAGGTAAAGCTAGTCGGTATGCTCTTTCACCGACTTTACTAAGAACTTCATAAGGGCCAATATATCTCGGGCTTAACTTGCCCTTCACTCCAAATCTAGCAACTCCCTTAGTTGGTGAGACTCGTAGGTAAACCTTATCGCCTTCCTCAAACTCCAACGGTCGTCTCTTGGTGTCAGCCCAACTTTTACTACGATCTTGAGCCACCTTGAGTTTCTCTCTTATCACCTTGACCTTTTCCACTGTTTGCTCAACCAACTCGGGTGCAGTGATTGTCCTTTCTCCAACTTCATCCCAACAAATCGGGGATCTGCACTTACGCCCGTATAACGCTTCGAATGGCGCTATGCCAATTGCACTGTGATAGCTGTTATTATATGAAAACTCCATTAATTTCAACATGCTATCCCAGTTCCCTTTGAAGTCCAAGGCGCATGCTCTCAGCATGTCTTCCAATGTTTGGATGGTCCTCTCGGATTGCCCATCCGTTTGCGGGTGATATGCTGTGCTCATTCTCAACTCCGTACCCATAGCTTTCTGGAATGCTCTCCAGAACTTAGAGGTGAACTTGGGGTCACGGTCCGATACGATGCTAACTGGGACTCCATGTAGACTTACAATGTTATCCACATAGATATTGGATAACCTTTCATACGAAGTACCATGAGGCATGGCTATGAAGTGAGCCGTCTTCGTTAAACGGTCTACAATCACCCAAATCATCTCGTTCCCATTGCGGGTCTTGGGTAGTCCCATTACGAAATCCATCGTCACGTGCTCCCACTTCCATTCTGGAATCTCTAGTGGTTTCATCAACCCACCAGGTCGTTGATGTTCCGCTTTGACTTGTTGGCATATCAAACATCTCTCAACATATGCTGCTATTGACCTTTTCATCCCTATCCACCAATAGTTTCTTTTGAGGTCCTTATACATCTTAGTACTCCCCGGGTGGATAGACATTCTTGAATTATGCGCTTCTCGAAGTAATTCGGCTCGAAGTTCGTCTTTACTGGGTACGCATAACCGATTCTGAAACCATAGACTTCCATCTCCTCGCAACTGGAAATCCTTTACTTGTCCCGTGGATAATCTGTCGCGGATTCCTTTCAGTGCTGGGTCCTCATACTGCGCTTCTTTAATTCGGTCTACCAAGTCTGGGCTGATAGATAAAGCTGTAAGGACATTTGCCACTGAATCCACCAATTCAAGTTCAAACTCTTCGATCTCTCTTTCCAACGGAGACTGTCTCGCGTGGCTAGACTTCCTGCTCAATGCGTCTGCCACTCTATTGGCTTTACCCGGATGGTAGTTGATGGTCAAGTCATAGTCCTTGAGTAACTCCAACCATCTTCTTTGTCTCATATTCAGCTCCTTCTGCGAGAACAGATATTTCAAGCTCTTGTGATCAGTGAATACTGCACACTTCTCTCCATATAGATAGTGTCTCCAGATCTTAAGGGCAAATACCACAGCTGCGAGCTCCAAATCATGCGTCGGATAGTTCTGTTCATATGGTTTCAGTTGTCTTGACGCGTACGATATGACTCGTTCGTTTTGCATCAAGACGCAACCTATAAACAGAGGGTTAGTTTAGGACTTGCATAAGCAGATACAATGCATTAATTGTAATGGTGTACATACCTAGTCCTTTCTTGGACGCGTCACTATAGATCACGAAACCGTCGGTGCCGGAAGGTTGTGCCAACACCGGGGCTGTGGTCAATCTCCTCTTGAGCTCAGTAAAGCTCTGCTCGCATTCAGCAGTCCATTCGAATTTAGTCTTCTTCTGAGTAAGTCGACTCAATGGTACTGCTATCGTTGAGAATCCCTCAACAAACTTCCTATAGTAGCCTGCCAAGCCTAGGAAGCTTCTGACTTCGGTCACATTTGTGGGTCTTGGCCATTCAGTGATAGCTTCTATCTTCTTAGGATCCACAGAGATCCCATCTTCAGAAATCACATGACCAAGGAAGGCTACACTCCTTAGCCAAAACTCACACTTACTGAATTTGGCATACAGCCTTTGTTGCCTCAGTATTTGCAACACCACTCTCAAATGTTCAGCATGAGCTTGCTCGTCGGGAGAGTAAACTAGGATGTCGTCGATGAACACTACTACAAAGTGATCCAATTGTTCTCGAAATACGGTGTTCATCAAATCCATGAAAGCTGCTGGGGCATTAGTTAGCCCAAAAGGCATCACCAGAAATTCATAATGTCCATAGCGGGTCCGAAAAGCAGTCTTAGGGACATCTCCTGCTTTCACAAGTAACTGATGATACCCTTGACGAAGGTCAATCTTTGAAAACCAACGAGCTCCCTTTAATTGGTCAAATAAGTCCTCTATCCTTGGCAAAGGATATTTGTTCTTGATGGTAATCTTATTCAACTCTCGGTAGTCGATGCATAACCTCATGCTGCCATCCTTCTTCTTCACGAATAAGACTGGGGCTCCCCACGGTGATACGCTGGGACGTATCAATTTCTTGTCCAACAACTCTTGCAGTTGCCCTTTCAGTTCCTTGAGTTCAGCCGGAGCCATTCTATAAGGTGCCTTAGATATAGGCTCGGCTCCAGGGATCAAGTTGATCTCAAACTCCACTTCCCTCGTTGGTGGTACTCCCGGTAGATCGTCCGGAAATACGTCCTTGAATTCATTGATCACCGGAATTCGATCCATGGAGGGAACTTCTTGTTGAGCATCTATAGCGTACACCATATATCCCTCTGCTCCTTTCTGTAAAGCCTTAAAGGCCTTAATCGCCGTCATGTATATTTTCTTAGGAGCCTTGGTTATCTTGATATTCCCTTGCACCGTGATGTCATTCATCTCAGGGTCTTTGAGGGTCACTCGCTTGAGTCTGCAGTCGATGTTGGCATGATTCTTGGTCAACCAATCCATGCCCAATATTAAGTCAAAGTCCTTCAGCGGTATTGGGACTAGAGTCACCGAGAAAAGCTTCCCATCTAATTCCAACTCACAGTCCTTGTACTGATGGTGAGAAATCAGCACTTGTTCTCCTGCTGCCTGTACCCTAAAGGGGTTCTCGAGCCATTCGGGTAGACAGTCGAGTCCTTTGGCGAATCGCTTAGATATGAAAGAGTGGCTAGCGCCACTATCAAATAACACGTTTGCAGGCACGTTGTTAACTAAGATCACACCTAACATGAAGTACAGCACATAAAGATCTCATATAAAGCATATTGAATCATCAACTTAAAAAGGCTAAAATTCAACTTAGACTACTATTATTAAACTTAAGTCGTACCTGTCACGACGTTTGCATCCTCCTGGACCTCAGCGTCCGTCATCGCGTGAACTCTCGCATTGGGCCTACCTTTCTGCGGTTGGGCTGGCCCTGCCCCGGCTTGTGGTTTAGGATTCCACTCGGGACAATCTCTGATTCTATGGCCCGTCTTCCCACACTTGAAACATGCACCGCTAACTTTCCAACATTCGCCCACATGTCTTTTCTGGCAGTGTGGGCACTCTGCAGGTGCTTGGCTATTCTGCTGATTCTGTTGCGGTGCCCTGTGAACTGGCCCCGCTTGCCCCTTTCTGGGGATCTTGACCCAACGTCCGGGCCTACTCCCACTTTGCTCAACCCTCGGCCTCTTGCTCGATTCTTCGCGAGCCTCTCTGTTCTGTGATCGTTGCATGTCACTCTCCACTCGGTAACATGCGTCCAACATCTCCTCGAATGTTTTTAGACTTGACCCCGCGATTGCTGTCCGTATGCGGGGGTTCAGACCCTCTTCAAACTTCAACATTTTCATCCTATTGTTCTCCAATACCAGAGGTGTGAACTTGCCCAAGGCATGAAATCTGTCCGCATAGTCAGAAATAGTCATCCTCCCTTGTTCAAATCTGTCAAACTGCCTCATCTTCTCCAGAACGGCAGTCTCAGGCACGTAGTAATCTTTGTAGGCCTTCACAAACTGACTCCACTGAATGGGAGGAGTCATCTTGGGCAGGATGCCGTTCCACCATGCATTCGCCCTGCCCGTCAGAAAAGGTGTGGCTACATCCACCTTGTGCTCCTCCGGCACTTGTACAAGCTTGAAACATTTCTCTACTTCGTCCAGCCAAAACCCAGCCACCTCTGGGTCAGTTGACCCTTCAAAGTTTGGGGCATGCATCTTTCGCATTTCCCCAATGTAGTACCTTATGCCGTGCTGTGGTGGCGCGGGAGGAGGTTGCTGCGGTTGTTGTTGCTGCTGAGCAACTCCTTGCGCTATCACTGTGATAGCATCGATTAGCGCCTGGGGTACTAAGACTGGAGGTGGTGGTGGTGGAGGGTCATTGTTCCCGTTGCCACCATTTCCTTGATTGTCTCTTCTGGGAGGCATTTTCTGCAAGATCACGTCATTAGTGTCGAGCAGTTTCAAAATAAACGTGCAATCCATAAGGGGTACAAGGCGTAGTTCATAGGTTAAAACGATTACATCTATTTGATTTCACTAATCGCGCTCGTACACACACCCATCCCAGATCACGCTTAAATCTGAAATTGTATACTTAAATCTAAAGATCAACTTAAAGTGAAGATCATAGCTTAGAACTCTACATGTCATAACCTAGGTTTCCGAGGTAGATCTGAAGCCTAGGCTCTGATACCACCTGTAGCGCCCCGACCCAGACAGCGGAATCCGACCCGGTGCACCCGTCGTAGCTTACTGAGAAGACTACCAGACGTCTCATCTCTCGAACACACATCATCAATGACGTAAGAGAAATCAGTGCGGAAACATATCTCATAAATCTAAATCATCAAACCATACGTCAAAGACAACATGAATACCCAAATGTATATGGTCGCAGCCATCTAAACCTCCAATGAAATAAAACCATAATTAACAGAAACTATCTAGTCAAATCTCTCCATAAGACCTATGCATCCCATTCTGCCCACTCGCCGTCATCCTCAATGAAAATCATATCGTAACTGGGTTCATCTGCAATATCAAAGGCAGTACCCTTAGCGAAAAACGCTAGCAAGTAACCCACTTATAAGACATACGGGATCAACACATGGCAAGACATGAGTAATAGATAAATTGAGGGAATTGAGGGGCACATGTCTTGTAATTTTCAAAAATATAAGCGGAACATGTAATAAATCAGGTACAACAACTTGAAACGCAAGTAAGCAAATCAGTGTCGATCAAATAACATAAACACATATACCACAACGACTCTCGTGATGCATGTCAAATAATGCACTACGCTACACAATCACATATGCATGAGCCATTTCTTTCAAATCAATGCAATGCATGTCACAATGTCCGGTTCCTAACTCATTTCCTTGTAACGCACCCCGGCTTATATTTCCATCCCGGTTAATGTTACAAGCTCGTATGCTCTGTGATGCACCTCGGCTTATATTTCCATCCCGATTAACATCACAGCTCTCGTAAAACTCTACAATGCACCTCGGCTTAAATTTCCATCCCGATTAACATTGTAGAGGACTTTATACCCTGTAACGCACCCCGGCTTATATTTCCATCCCGGTTAACGTTACAGTCTTTTGTGTCCTGCAATGCACCCCGGCTTAAATTTCCATCCCGGTTAACATTGCAGTTCACCTTCGCAAATCTGTGCCGAAGCACATCTCTTTTTCAAAACCTTATGCAATGCAAGTGCCATGATGCAAGACTCCTTATTTCAATCACACTTCTCGTTCACATAAGCAATTCACAATCACATGCGCAAGTACAAGTCACACACAAGAGTTCACTAGCTTATTCATCAACACTTAGACTTCAACTAGTTCGTCAACACTTATCCTTGATTCTAAGGTTCATAACCCAACGAGAGTATCCCTATCTTTCCTTCATTGAACTCTAAGACACCTTGTACGTTCATTTCCTAACCCTCCTAAGTCATTCACGTTGAAACTCGGTTCGAGAATCCGTTGAAATCACCAAGATTGATTCATCATCCTAGGACATGTTCCCAAGGCTTAGACTACCTTTAATCAAGTCCTAAGAAGTCACTAGAGTCATCCAAAGGCTCCCCGAACATCCCCCTTCCTTCCTCTACTTTCCACACAATTTCAGGACTTCATCCCCTATACATCGATCGATCGATGTCCAACTGGGGACATCGATCTATCACTTCGATCGATCGATGTCCTTCTGAGGACATCGATCTCTCAACCTGCAACTACATCGATCGATCGATGTCCAGCTGGGGACATCGATCTCTCAGCCACTACTACATCGATCGATCGATGTCCAACTGGGGACATCGATCTCTGACATCGATCGATCGATGTCAGTTCTATTCCAGAATTTCTTCTGCGATTTTCTGCAGAACTCCATCAATGTTTCCAATCTCCATCCACCAATTCCAAGCCTAGATTTCCCTACTACAGTTTCAAGCTTAACATACAGATTAACCGCTATACACATCTCAAACAAGATTCAAGCCTAGAACTCAATTCCGACACTCTCAATCCTAAAAATCCAATCTTTCCCCTCAACCCATTGCCCAACTATGGGATCACACCAAGAGGGGATTCAGGGTAGGGATTTGCATGTTTTCACATAAACGTCAACAACAACAAATGAATATGCATATATCTTGGCCAAATCTTGAAACGAAAACGCATAGATCATAAACGAATAATCAAAGAACAAATCTACTGCATGGTGATCCAATTTGGTATCAAAATAGGCCGTTTATCTTTCGCAAATCGTAAGAACTTATAAACAGATTACTTGCCTTTGATTACTCGAAGTCGGATTGGAAAACGAACTAAGGCTGGATCACTTCTTGGGGTTGTCTTCTTCTACTCCTGGGAGAACGGCTAGGGTTGTGAGGAAGCGTCGTTGGTTTCTGAAGAAACTGACGCTTTCTCAGTTTATATATGGTCAGGGGGAAAAGTTTGGTGTTTCTAAATTACATTTTATTTCTTATTTATCTTAAAGGATAAATCCTAATTATTTAATTCTAAAATTAATTACAATTAGACTCTAATAATAAGTCCTCCATTTATTCTAATTAATCCTCATATTAATGTCTAATTAATTTTCTTGACCGTCATTAATTTCCGCAAAAATCCTTCTTTGTCTTTTAATTTCCCTACTGAGGGTGCGGGGCATAGCACCAGCGGCCTCCTAGATTAGGTGAGATCTTACACAATTACCCAAACAAGGTGCCTCCTACAAACCAAGCCTTTGGCCTAGCAGTAGAGGAACACCCACACTGTACGCGTATCTGGATTCGAACTCATGAACTTTTGCTGTCAATCTCCAACCTAAGTACCAACTGGACTATGTCCTGGGGCTGAAAGACTAAATGCTTGATATGCATCTTATTGCCATGGACCCCAAATATAGTTTGATTCATTACATTCTATACTAAGATTACGTTATAATTATTGACGCCTGAATGAAGCCAAAGATATTTCTACCTTTAAGACGACATTTATTTTTTACATAAAGAAATTCAAAATTACCTAAAGACAACTCAAATTGTATATTTAAACAAATTAAAAAAAAGACAAGTTTTATAGTGATCAATGATTAATTACTAGACACTTATTAACCAGTATCATTGAGAATAATTGACATGTGGCAGCAATGAATATGCAAAGCAGAAGAATCAGCCTACATTAATGTTTTTTATTAGTTGATGAGTAACTAGTAAAATTATTCATTAACCATATTAAGTGTTGAGAATCCCACATTGGCTAATTTGAGAAAAAATGCATGGCTTATATGAGGATGAGGTTCCACCGCCCATTGCCTTAAGGTTTTGAGTGGATATGAGCCTCACCTCATGTAAGCCCAAGTTTCAACATGATATCAGAGAAGGTTTAAAAATGGGGGCTCACCCCTTGCCTGACCCATGGTTGGCCATTTAATGTTTCCCCTCACCTGAGTCCAGATGTTCATGCCTGGCCCCTCACCTGAGTCCAGATTCATGCCTGGTTTGTGGTTTGTGATTGAGGGCGGGTTGCAAGGCGCGTGTGTATGTCAAGCCACGTTGCCACGTGAGGGCGGGTGTTGAGAATCCCACATTGGCTAATTTGTGAAAAAATGCATGGCTTAGTGATTGAGGGCGGGTTGCAAGGCGCGTGTGTATGTCAAGCCACGTTGCCACGTGAGGGCGGGTGTTGAGAATCCCACATTGGCTAATTTGTGAAAAAAATGCATGGCTTATATGAGGATGAGGTTCCACCACCCATTGCCTTAAGGTTTTGAGTGGATATGTGTCTCATCTCATGTAAGCCCAAGTTTCAACATTAAGATTTATCGTAAGAAGAAACTTGGATAAAATACTCGATTAGGACATCAAAGGCAAGAGGAAGACACGATGTCTTTTTTTACCACTCGTTGATGTCCAATGTAGAAATGGAACAAAGGGGGCGTTTGGTTGAAACCGAAGAATCGGTATCGGAAGCATAATGATATACAGTGAAATTACTGTAGGTTTAATCGGTAAACTTATATATGTTTGGTTTAAAATTAGAATCAACATACATAGTATGGAGTTTTTAGATGAAAAAAAATAGAGTTTATATATATATACACACACACTATAAATTTAACATGTAAACTTATATATGTTTGGTTCAAAATTGGAATGGACACACATACTATGAAGTTTTTAGATCGAAAAAAAAATTAGTTTATATATATATATATATATATCTATATATATATATATAGACACACACAGACAAACTCTTTTTTTGCCCCAGGGGTATAGACCAGTGGTAAGTGGCAAAGGTGATTGGGGCTAGAACCCCGACGTCCCGAGTTCGAGTTCGTGTGGAGACAATCCTTGTTGAAATATTACAAGGGTTGCCTCTGGGCTGGCTGAATCTCGTGTGTCCTCTCCCTTTGCAGGGCTGCCGGTAAAGCACATCCTCGATTTACATCCCATCTGGCTAAGAGGCCTGTGGTACAAATGGGGGAGAACACACTCCCTCATCAAAGACAAACTCTTTTCTTTCCATCTAAAAACTTCATACAATCATCACGCGTGTGGACTTCAGCAGAGTACCGATCATCATTAGCTACCTACATATTACCAACAAAACTATGAAACAAATAGGAAAAACTGTTGGAGAATTTAAGGTTTGGGCTTTGGCCCATCGTTGGAGTTTGGAAGATTTGGGCTTTGGCCCGTTAATGATGTTGCAAAACTTGGTTGAGCAACGTACTTTGAGCTTAATGAGTTTCCGATAATGAAATCGGAAACTAATGAATCCTTAATTATCTACGTAACGAGTAGTTAATGTTAGGATGTGGACTCACTCAATTATGGTATTGTGTGAATGTGAAATTAATACTCAAAGTGGATGGAAAATGTTATGGAGGGGTGACGTGTCACCCTTATGGAGGAATACCACGTTGGATGTGTCCATGTGGTGTAAAAGCTTCTGACGGACATCGATCGATGACATCGATCGATCGATGTCATCGATCGAAGTTGATCAGGAAGCTTCGATCGATTGATCGATCGATCAAAGACGATCAGAGGACATCGATCGATCACTTCGATCGATCGATGTCTCTTAAATCGATCAAAGTGATTGATTAAAGTACTCTGTCCGACATCGATCGATCACATCGATCGATCGATGTGATCGATCGAAGTCGGACAGCGGGCAGAATCTCTTCTGTTTAAGCAGTTATGTTTCAAACGTGAAACTAACGTTATCCTCCAGTTTAAAATAAGATCAACCTGTTTTGATCTAACGGTGGTGGGGAGGTAGCTTTGATCTAACGGCCGAGATTTAAACTGTCTTAACCGCTTAACCGAATGTGGTTTCCATCTAACAGTCCAGGTTTAAACCTGCGAATCAATCTTTAATCTAAAGGCTGAGATTAAATCTTCCTAATCTAGATAGGAAGTTTTAATCTAACGGCCTAAATCAAACTTCGGTTTCGATCCAACGGTCACGGTACCTTGTTCTCCAACCGACTCCTTTATATAAAGAGGGCAAAGGGTGCATTCATTTGACACTTGCTCTAGCATTCGTAGCATACTATACTCATAGCATTCGAGTCTTGCATAACCGTCCAAGAGAAGTCAGGACACTCTAGCGTTCGAAGGAGTTCAAGTTCAGCAGTGCCGCTCAACTGAACAGGTACCCGTTGTATCCTGGTAGACGATTGCTCACACCGGTTGGGCACAGTATACCGGAGCAATACGTCTTAAGGACAGAGTCCTTGACTCGCCCCGGGTTTGCTTTATTTTGTTATTTCATACGCACACACTAAACGACTGCGCTTAGTACAGGAGTGATTGTTTCCAACAATCTTAAGACGTATTCGTTTTATTCAATTACTTCTTGTACTGTTTTTGTTTATTTACGAAAACCAGTGCTTTACTGATTTGCAGTCTTCTTCTACTCATTGTTGAACCTGTGTCTGTTCTGATCTTTACGTTTTGATCGAACTGAACATGAATGGAAAATGAGAGCTCGAACTCTATTCAAGGCTTTAATGGTGCTCACTCCGTGTCCGCACCAGAAGGGGCAAACAATGTTGCTGCCGGACCGTAGTTCAATACGGTTCCGTTGGCACCAACTGGAGGGCCTCAGATGAACCCGGCTGCCACTGCTGCTCATGTGGAGAAGCCAGAAAAGTTCGCCGGCAGTTTTTTCAAGAGGTGGCAACAGAAGATGCTGTTCTACCTCACGGCGCTGGGATTAGCCAGAATGCTGAGCGAGGATCCACCCGTGGTTGAAAATGGGGAGGATCAACAACAAAACATGCAAAACGCCTTGGGTGCTGAGGCCTGGGCGTATACGAATTTTTGTTGTTTAAATTTGATTCTGAGTTGCCTAGATAATACTATCTATGGCGTGTTTTGTACATATAAAACTGCAAAAGCTTTGTGGTCGGCTTTAGATAAAAAGTATCGCACAGAAGATGCGGGTACGAAAAAGTTGATAGTTGGGAAGTTTTTCGACTATAAAATGTTAGACTCCAAAACTATAATTTCGCAGGTGGAAGAAATACAGATGTTGGTTTCTGAAATGGAAGAGGAGGGCATGACGCTCAGTGAATCTTTCCAGGTTGCGGCTGTGATTGAGAAGCTGCCTCCTTCGTGGAGGGAATTTAAGAGCTATCTCAAACACAAGCGAAAGGAAATGAAAATGGAGGACTTGATTGTCCGTCTTCGCATTGAGGAGGACAATCGGCGTGCCGAAAGAAAGCCGTCCACATCTTCTGGTCAAGCCAAGGCTCATGTTGCTGAGGTGAAGAACAAGAAGAAAAATAACACTTTGAGTGTGAACGTCAAGGGCAAGGAAATTGCAAAGAAGTTCACAGGTAAGTGTTATAATTGTGGTAAACCAGGGCATCGAAGCAGTGAATGCCGAAAGCCCAAAAAGACTCAGAATAAAGCGAAAGCAAATCTGGTCGGCGCAATGGAAGACTTGAACCTTTGCGCAGTGGTGACCGAGTGCAACGCAGTGGGAAACCCTCGGGAATGGTGGGTGGACACATGAGCCACTCGACATATTTGTGCGAACAGGGCCATGTTCAGAGAATACGTGCCCACGACAAACAATGAGCAATTGTTCATGGGAAACTCCAACAGCTCGAAGATCGAAGGATCAGGCAAAGTAATCCTGAAACTGACCTCAGGAAGGGAGTTGACTCTGCAGAATGTGCTGTATGTTCCTGACATAAGGAAGAATCTGGTTTCTGGCGCGCTGCTAGTCACTCATGGGTTCAAGCTTGTTTTTGAGGCAAACAAATTTACACTTTCTAAGAATGGGGTGTATTTGGGAAAAGGGTATCTTTCTGATAACATGTTCAAATTGAATGTTATGACAATTGTACCCAAAAATGTTGCGTCCACCGAGGCTAATAAAATTGTTTCCTCTTCTTGCTTACATGCTTGAATCTTCCTGTTTATGGCATTTTCGTTTGGGACATGTTAATTATAAGTCAATACAACGAATGATTTATCTTGACTTGTTGCCCAAACTGGACTTTAGTAATAAAGGAAAATGCCAAATATGTGTCGAAGCGAAATTAACAAAAGCGCCATTTTCTTCAACAGAACGAAACACTGAATCGTTGGATTTAATTCACACAGATTTGTGTGATTTAAAGTTTGTGCAAACAAGAGGTGGTAAAAAGTATTTTGTAACTTTTATCGACGATTGCACACGATACTGTTATGTATATTTGCTAAGTAGCAAAGATGAGGCCCTTGATGCTTTCAAGGATTATAAAAATGAAGTTGAGAATCAACTTAGCAAACGAATTAAAACAATTCGTAGTGATAGAGGTGGTGAATATGATACACCGTTTAATGAATTTTGTTCAAAACATGGCATTATTCATCAAACAACTGCGCCATATTCATCTCAATCACATGGTATTGCTGAACGCAAAAACCGTACTCTAAAAGAGATGATGAATGCTATGTTGATAAGTTCAGGTTTACCTCAGAACTTGTGGGGGGAAGCAATTCTCTCAGCCAACGTCATTTTAAATAGGATTCCGTCCAAGAAGACGGATAAAACCCCATATGAACTATGGAAAGGCTATAAGCCTAGTTACAAATACTTGAAAGTGTGGGGGTGTCTGGCGAAGGTTGCTATACCTAAACCAAGACAAGTTAAAATTGGGCCTAAAACAATTAATTGCATATTCATTGGTTATGCAACGAACAGTAGTGCATATCGTTTCTTAGTGCACAAATCGGACATTCCTGAGATACATGAAAATTTTGTCATGGAATCAAGGAATGCAGTGTTCTTTGAAAGTGTCTTTCCGAAGAAAGACAAAGACAGTGAAGAAGCTAGCACAAGTAAGCGTGTGTGTGAGACGACTCCTCAAGATACTGAGGAACCCCGTCAAGGCAAACGAGCCAAAATATCGACGTCTTTTGGACCAGATTTTCTAACCTATATGGTAGGAAATGAGCCAAGGAATTTTTCCGAGGCTATGTCAACTCCAGAAGCTCCATTCTGAAAAGAGGCAATTAATAGTGAGATAGACTCAATTCTTCAAAATCACACTTCGGAGTTGGTTGACATTCCACCTGGAAGTAAACCGCTTGGTTGCAAGTGGATTTTCAAGAAGAAACTTAAAGAGGACGGGTCTATTGGGAAGTATAAAGCCAGGTTAGTAGCCAAGGGCTATAGACAGAAAGAAGGCTTTGACTTCTTTGACACCTACTCACCAGTGACTAGGATCACTTCTATAAGGATGCTAGTAGCCATTGCTGCAGTCTATGATTTGGAAATCCATCAAATGGATGTAAAGACTGCCTTTCTTAATGGTGAGTTAGAGGAAGAGATTTATATGGAACAACCCGAGGGGTTTGTCGTTCCAGGACAAGAAAGGAAAGTATGTAGACTTGTTAAGTCTTTGTACGAACTTAAACAAACACCCAAGCAATGGCATTTAAAGTTTGATCAGGTAATGATGTCAAATGACTTCAAGATCAATGAATGCGACAAGTGTGTGTACATTAAGAGCACACAGAATGCATATGTGATAGTATGTCTCTATGTAGACGACATGCTTATCATGGGCAGTACTCGTGACATCATCTTGAGTACAAAGAAGATGTTAACACGAAACTTTGATATGAAGGACATAGGAGTTGCCAATGTTATTCTAGGAATTAAGATTTCTAGGGTAACTGAGGGACTCATACTGTCACAAATTCACTATATTGAATCAGTTCTGAAACGGGTCAATATGGATGATGTGAAACTGGTAAAGACCCCGCTCGACTTAAGTGTGCACTTAAGGAAAAATCAAGGCGAACATGTAGCTCAGTTAAAATACTCTCAGGTGATCGGGAGTCTGATGTACATAACGAATTGTACAAGACCAGATTTAGCTTGTTCGGTAAACAAGTTGAGCAGGTTTACCAGTAATCCAAGTGATGATCATTAGAAAGATCTTAACAGAGTGATGAGGTATTTGAAATACACAATGAATCTTGGATTACATTACACGAGATATCCAGCAGTATTAGAAGGATATTGCGATGCAAATTGGATATCAGACAGTAAGGACTCGAAGTCCACTAGTGGATACTTGTTCACTGTTGGTGGTGCTGCTGTGTCGTGGAAATCCACGAAACAAACGTGCATAGCTCGGTCCACTATGGAAGCTGAGTTCATAGCGTTGGACAAAGCTGGGGAAGAGGCTGAGTGGCTTCGGATTTTCCTAGAGGATATTCCTTGCTGGCCTAAGCCGATTGCTCCTATTAGCATACACTGTGATAGTCAGTCAGCTATAGGACGTGCCCAAAGCAGCATTTACAATGGTAAGTCACGACACATACGTTGAAGACATAATACCATTAAACAATTGATCTTTAATGGCGTGATTTCCATAGATTATATAAAATCAATGGAGAATCTTGCGGATCCGCTTACAAAAGGCTTGCCTAGAGATCAGATGTCAAGATTGACAAACGGAATGGGACTAAAGCCCATAATGCAAGGATCTTTGTAATGGTAACCCAACCTTGTTGACTGGAGATCCCAGAATCTTGGTTCAATGGGACAACTAAGTTATGAAGATTCAGTTAGCACTTACTCATTCCGTCTGATAAAAGTGCTGTCTGTAGAGAATTTATGGTAAGCTAAGGCTTTTAATGATGTCCTATATCTTGATACGTCAAGTGGAGTATGGCAGAATACTCTTGATAGGAATCACCTATGTAAGTGTGAAGTGGGGCCGCTTCTATGAGAAAGTCTAGGAGACAAGATTTCTCTAAAACGCTTTCTGAAACCAGGTTGTTCATGGCCAAAACGAACACAACCATGAGAACCAAAAGGGTGTTAAAGGAAATATTATGTGAGTATCGTTGTCTTGGTTCACAACAAAGGCTGACTAGTTCAAGACATCAAGTCACTATTTAGCCAAGTGAATCCGATGGTACATCACTATGAAAGGTTCAAAGCCAGAAACTACCTCTTCTGATGCAATATTTTCTTGTCTGACTTCTCCTCAGAGTCTACATATGCATTTGCATTAATTTCCATTCATGTGGGGGATTGTTGGAGAATTTTAGGTTTGGGCTTTGGCCTATCGTTGGAGTTTGGAAGATTTGGGCTTTGGCCCGTTAATGATGTTGCAAAACTTGATTGAGCAACGTACTTTGAGCTTAATGAGTTTCCGATAATGAAATCGGAAACTAATGAATCCTTAATTATCTACGTAACGAGTAGTTAATGTTAGGATGTGGACTCACTCAATTATGGTATTGTGTGAATGTGAAATTAATGCTCAAAGTGGATGGAAAATGTTATGGAGGGGTGACGTGTCACCCTTATGGAGGAATACCACGTTGGATGTGTCCATGTGGTGTAAAAGCTTCTGACGGACATCGATCGATCGATGTCACTTCGATCGATCGATGTCATCGATCGAAGTTGATCAGGAAGCTTCGATCGATTGATTGATCGATCAAAGACGATCAGAGGACATCGATCGATCACTTCGATCGATCGATGTCTCTCAAATCGATCAAAGTGATCGATTAAAGTACTCTGTCTGACATCGATCGATCACATCGATCGATCGATGTCACTTCGATCGATCGATGTGATCGATCGAAGTCGGACAGCGGGCAGAATCTCTTCTGTTTAAGCAGTTATGTTTCAAACGTGAAACTAACGTTATCCTCCAGTTTAAAATAAGATCAACCTGTTTTGATCTAACGGTGGTGGGGAGGTAGCTTTGATCTAACGGCCGAGATTTAAACTGTCTTAACCGCTTAACCGAATGTGGTTTCCATCTAACGGTCCAGGTTTAAACCTGCGAATCAATCTTTAATCTAAAGGCTGAGATTAAACCTTCCTAATCTAGATAGGAGGTTTTAATCTAACGGCCTAAATCAAACTTCGGTTTCGATCCAACGGTCACGGTACCTTGTTCTCCAACCGACTCCCTTATATAAAGAGGGCAAAGGGTGCATTCATTTGACACTTGCTCTAGCATTCGTAGCATAATATACTCATAGCACTCGAGTCTTGCATAACCGTCCAAGAGAAGTCAGTACACTCTAGCGTTCGAAGGAGTTCAAGTTCAGCAGTGCCGCTCAACTGAACAGGTACCCGTTGTATCCTGGGAGACGATTGCTCACACCGGTTGGGCACAGTATACCGGAGCAATACGTCTTAAGGACAGAGTCCTTGACTCGCCCCGGGTTTGCTTTATTTTGTTATTTCATACGCACACACTAAACGACTGCGTCTTAGTACAAGAGTGATTGTCTCCAACACAAACAAATTAAGCAATTGCATCCATAGGCCATCCAAACAACAACAATAACATTGCTTCATTGTTTTAGAGGCTCCCGTTTATGACGGGGTATGAGAGGGGTTGAATGTACGCAACCATATCTATGTGTTAGAAACACACAGAGATTGTTTTCCGATGACACATAATGAAAATTGCGTCAAGCTGTATCAATTAACTACTACTTCACAATATAAGAATCGCATCTTAGTGAGTCATTTTACTTTATTACATCGTATTACAAAGTCAAAAAAGAATGTGTCTTTCACCCATTAGAATTTCTTTTAGAAAACAATTCAACTTCCAGAAAGCCTGCTAATTCTTTCATTCACACATTACTTATGATTCCAAAAACATAACCATACATCATAGGTACTTGGTACCGTACATCCATAAATACATACGTAAAAGGGGCTACTATGACAAGTGTGATGCTTAAAGTCCCAATAACTATACTACACCACTATAAACTGGTCGCAAAAAAAAAAAAAAGATTCTTTAGAAGTGCTAGGTGGTATTAATAGTTCAAAAAGAATGGCACCAAACTTCGACTTCTAATTACTAATTATTTTACATAAGACTGTAAACATATTGTCTTCTTATTTCAACACTTTTTAACTGAGAAATTATGCATCTTGGATTTATCACCTCCGGTGATATTCGCGGCTTTGAAAATGTCTTTTTTTTGTGAGATCAAGTTCTTAAAGGTCAACAATTACGGAAAACTTTTGGTCAAATAATGCTTTTTGACATATAATTTTATTCAACCAAACATTTAGGAATGAAAGCAAAATGAGTAGAGATTTCATCAATTCATTCAATCAAATTTTGTATTGATTTTCAGAAATGCCTCTTGAAGAGTACTCAATGTTTGAGATTACACGTTAAGAAGAAAACATTTTTCTTATCATTTCATCACAAAACTGCCTTACACTTATGCACCTCAAGGTTTGTATGCCTATGGTAAGTATAATCAATTACATGAATCACGGATCTTAATTTCCAGTGGTTCCTAATTTAACGTGATTAACAAATCTACACTAATTACACAATATCTCTAACTATGGCAAGAATATATTCTAACACTCCCCCTCAAGTTGAATAGTGGGATCGCCAATATTCAACTTGCGTAATACAGAGTCAAAGATTCGTCCATTAACAGCCTTGGTTAGAATGTCTGCAAGTTGATCCTTTGAACGCACATGCGGAAGTGCGATGATTCCATTATCCAGTTTTTCTTTAATAAAATGTCAATCAATCTCCACATGTTTAGTTTGATCATGCTGAACGGGATTCTCAGAGATACTGATCGAAGCTTTATTATCACACATTAGTCGAGTAGGATCAGAGCTGGAAAACCAAGTTCGCGTAACAATTTTCGGACCCATAGGATTTCAGTGATGCCTTTTGCAATACCCCGAAACTCTGCCTCTGCGCTAGATAGTGCAACCACCTTTTGTTTCTTGCTTCGTCAGGTAACAACATTTCCATCGACCAAGGTGAAATACCCAGACGTAGATCATCGATCAACTTGGTTACCTGCCCAATCAGCATCAGTATAAGCTTCAATATTGAGGTGTCCTTTGTTTCTGTAGAGCAATCCTCGTCCCGGAGTTCCCTTTAAGTATTTCATGATCCTGACCATCGCCTCCAAGTGATGTTTCTGTGGACTATACATGAATTGACTTACAACTCCGACAGCATACGCAATATCTGGTCTAGTATGGGATAGATAAATGAGCTTCCCAACTAGACGCTGGTATTGTTCCCGATCAGTCGAAGGAGCGCCTTGGACAATGTCCAACTTGTGATTCTGAATCATTGGTGTGTCAACTGGTCTGGCATCTAGTAGACCCACTTCAGCTAGCAAATCAAGAATATACTTCCGCTGAGAAATATAGATGCCAGCTGCTGATAGCAGAACTTCGATTCCCATAAAATACTTGAGTCCACCAAGATCCTTCATCGAACTGTGTAAACAAATGGTTCCTGAGGCGCAAGATTTCATTAGTGTCATTACCAGTAATAATCATGTCATCAACATAAATAATAAGACAAGTAACAAGACTCCCCTGATGTTTGATAAACAGCGTATGGTCTGCATTGCTTTGCTTATATCCATCACTCTTCATAACATACGTAAATCTGCCAAACCAAGCTCGTGGTGACTGCTTAAAGCCATAAAGAGCTCGAGTAAGTCTGCAAACCTGTCCTGGTGAAAAATCGTCTGAGAACCCTGGTGGTGGATCCATATATACTTCTTCTTTCAAAGTTCCATGAAGAAACGTATTCTTCACATCAAACTGTTGTAGATGCCAATTTTTCGTAGCAGCAATAGCAAACAGAACCCTGATGGTATCAATCCGAGCAACCGGGGAGAAGGTCTCCGAATAATCCACCCCATACGTTTGTGTGTATTCTTTGGCCACTAACCTTGCTTTGTGTCTTTCAATGGATCCATCTGCTTTGTATTTGACTATAAACACCCATCGACACCCCACTGTTCTTTTACCTGGAGGTAGTTGACATAGCTCCCAAGTCTCGTTCTTTTTTAGTGCATTCATCTCTTCGATCATAGCTTTCTTCCATTTTTGTCTACTGCATGCTTCCTCAACTGTTCGTGGAATTGTTTCGGAGCAGATGTTGGTAAAGAACGCCTTCACAGTATCATTCATGTTTTTTGTAGGTAAGGATATAGGGTAATTAGTGGCTCGGGCTACCTTTGTGGGTGAATATCTGTCAGGTGGGATGCCCCTGTTTTTCCTTGGTGGAAGTGTCCGCCCTGGTTCTGCTGCATACAAGTCAATATGGTCCAGTTCCAAAGAAGAATGATTAGGAGTAGCATGATCAGATATGTCAAAAAGGATAGGGCTGGTGGGAGTATCAGGAGCAACATGGGGTGAAAGGGAATGGGGTGAACAACTTGAACTACCTGTATCATCATGTATACTCCCCTTTACCCGTTGCAGTACATTCATCTGAGGAGTGTCATTGGCGGGTATCAGAGTGGCATCTATATCATCGCAGGGAGCTGTAGCACAGTCGGCGTCAACTACTTGCCGTGTTGGATCAGCTACAGACCAGGGTAGGTTAGGCGACCAATCGAGGGATCCATCAGTAGCTATCTCCCCCTGAGACCGAGGTTGGGTGCCAAAGAAGAACTTGATCTCCAGGAAGACGCAGTTCATGGTGACATGGATCTTTTTAGTGCGAGGGTTATAACAACGGTAGCCCTTTTGGGAAGAGGCATACCCAACAAAGACGCATTTTTCTGCGCAGGGATCAAGCTTATCGCGGTGTTTTTTGGCAACATGGATATAAACTGTACACCCAAACACTTTGGATGGTAAGGTTAAGAAGGATGGAATAGTAGTTTGTGAGGCGAGAGTTTCAAGTGGAGTTTTATGGTGGAGAATGGCGGTGGGGAGACGGTTGGTGAGATAAGTGGCGGTCGACACTGCCTCCGGCTAAAGGAACCGAGGGACTGATGAGTCTAACATTAGAGCGCGTGTCATGTCAAGAAGGGTACGATTTTTGCGTTCTGCAATGCCATTTTGTTCGGGGGTATCAGGACAAGTCGTTTGGTGAATAACCCTATGATCTCGAAAAAACTTTTTAAGCGCCCCATCGAAGTACTCACCCCCGTTATCAGATCGTAGAATTTGTATGGTGGAATGGTATTGGGTGTGAACCATATGATAAAACTCAACAAATTTAGCCGAGACTTCAGATTTATTTTTGAGAATATACAACCAGGTCATGTGGGAGAAATCATCAACAAACGTAACAAAATATTTAAAACCCAATGGTGTAGGGTGTGGGGAGGGACCCCAAACATCGGAGTGTATCAAAGAAAAAATTTTGTCAACACGCGTATTATTCAAACGATAAGTAGCCCAGGGTTGTTTGGCCCGGAGGCAAATGTCACAAGTGAGGGGTAATAAAGTACTGGAAAACAATTTTGGAAAAAGTTTATGCAAATAGCTAAAAGATGGGTGCCCTAACCGACGGTGCCATAACCATAACTGGCGAGTTACCGACCCGGTGGCAAGATTTGACCCCCCGTGTTGCACCACTGCATCTACGTAATCTAGGCCGCCCCTCTCATTACCACGTCCAATAATCTCTCGAGTATGAATGTCCTGCAATACGCAAAAATGAGGATACCATGTTTGAGATTACACGTTAAGAAGAAAACATTTTTTCTTATCATTTCATCACAAAACTGCCTTACACTTATACACCTCAAGGTTTGTATGCCTATAGTAAGTATAATCAATTACATGAATCACGGATCCTAATTTCCAGTGGTTCCTAATTTAACGTGATTAACAAATCTACACTAATTACACAATATCTCTAACTATGGCAAGAATATATTCTAACACTCAATTCATTCAATCAAATTTTGTATTGATTTTCAGAAATGCCTCTTGAAGAGTTGTGCCACAAATGTAAAAAAAAAAAGAAGGGACATAACTAAGATAAACAAATGTTACTATCTTTAAAACAAATTTTCCTCTATCAATAAGTAAGGTATACTACACGACAAATGCTTCTTAAGATATAACGACTTTTTTCGTTTGCTCTACAAAAAAACGATTAAACTTGTCTACTTGAAAAGTTTTTAATGCTAGAGGAAGAAAGAAAAAGACGAGAAAGAAATTCTGTATGTTTTCAGAAGAGTCTCTAAAATGTTTTTCAAAATCCTTTCAAAGTGTAAAAGTATAAGTTTAAAACTTTTTGATCCTTGTATTTATAGACATTAATTCACAAGAAAGAAGTTAATTTGACATCTCTCTGCAGAATTTAACTTCTTAAGCTAGTTTATGATTGATCAAGGTTAAAAGAGAGTGTTTTAAGTTGCAAAAGTTGTATTATTTCATCAAAAGATAACAGAAAATTGTGGTGTCTGCAACTGACCAAACATTTGGCCACTTTGACCGGACGCTGAATTTAAAATTTCTGAACATTGGAACTCAGAACTCACCAGACGTTCGGTGAAGCATTCGACGTTGGACATAAACTTTAGAATCATGCGAAACTCAGAGACCAAACTCAAATTCGCTACTGGATGTTTCGTCTCACTCAGCGAATGTTTGGTCACTTTTTGTTTCATCCATCCAATCTAAGTTTCATTGTATTATTTAATCAAACTTCTTACGTATTTTTATATAAATTTGAAACGCTTTCTAAAGTAACTTTACGTGCTTTTTCTAACCCCCACCGGTCCGACCACCACTAATTGAGTTCACGAATCCTTGAGCCAATAAGATACCATCACTAATTTCTCTATAAGGGACAAAAGCCCCTTGTGATAATGAAATAATTTTGGGGAGAACAGAACCCTGATGCCTTGACAGTAATTTTGTGACAATTTTATTAAGGACTGTGTAAAGGCTAATCTGTTTATACACATAGAGGTGTTAAGCGAACCGAACAGTTTGCGAACTGTTCGAGTCCGATTCATATTTGATTCGAGTTTGTTGGTTAATTTTACTTAAACAAGCCGAGTTTGAACATCTAATTAGGTTCGTCTAGTAAGATGAGCCAAACTGTTCTCAAAGTATTTAGCTCGTTTAAACAGTTATAGTGTTTTCGAGCCAAATTCGAACAAAATTTAAAATTCCTAACAGTAAACGAGACAAGTCGAACGGTTCGTTTAAGCTCCAGTCCGGACTGTGCAAAGGCTAATCTGCACTTGTCACTCTGCGGGGACACCAAAAAGTCTGGAGAAGAAAATCTACTGCAGCAGCTAAGAAATCACCAGAAATAATGTCTCGGCAAACTTCATAAAATTTCACGGCAAACCCATCAACCCGCCGACACACTATCATCGTCCATCGAAAACACTGTTTCCTTTAGTTCTGACATAGTTGAGGCCGTACAAGGTTGACATTATCCTCAGCCAACACGAGGAATGGCATGAAAGAAAAAATCAGCAGAATGTAATGCATCAGAATCCACTCCCGATTCGTCACCCAAAAGCACAGAAAAGAAAATTTTAGCAGAGCTTTTAATTGCTTACAGATGTTTAATTACAGTATCCCCCTTTCGTATTCTGTGGATTTGACGCCTCACAATTTTACTAAGAGCAACACTATGAAAGAAAGAGGTGTTGCGATCATCTTCTCTTAACCACCTCACTCTAATACATGGTCGCCAAAAAATTTCATCCGTCGCTAACGACCGATTATATTTGGCATTTGCATGGCACAAGTTCTTAAACATAACGATAACTTTTGCTGTCGTTGTGATATACTGTATATGATGAAGTTCTTAAAAGACTGATGTAAAGAGGATTTGGCAACTCAAATCTCTGCCTTTTTCTAGGGAAATCAGGCCAGCGCTACAGGCCCGCCAAGCTCATTCCAACTCGGCAGGTTAGGTCAGGCTGGTCAGCAGGTCAGTCTAAATCATCAGCAGCCTGGGCAGGTCTGTTGAGCTCATCCAACTCGGCAGGTCAGGTCGTCAGTCTAAATCATCAACAGCCTAGGAAGGTCTTTAGCCCAGCTCGGCAGGTCAGATCAACGCTAACAGGTGATCATCTTGCTGCTGCAGATGCAATTGCTCCCAAAAAAATAACCTCGTCCTAGGAAGATTTCAACTGGGTAAACAAATTTCCAACAACATTTCCATTCCAGCTAGCCAAGCAGAACTTAAGAAGCCTTGAATGGTCAGCAAGAAGATACACAGCATCCCACAATTGCCGCCTCAGCACCGGACTACGCTTTGCATAGACAGCCGAGAGAAAAAAAAAAGGACTAGCCAAATTAACATGACAAACTTCAAGATCAAGCAATTGGTCATGATCATGCCGTGCAATGCAAGTCAATTTAGCAACCCAGAAAACCGAGATTTTGTTAGAAACATTGGCAATTACAAAATCAAACCCCAGTTTACGCCTTCAAAATTCTGATTGGCAAACATCAACCAGCGGTTCTTGAACAATCAGTAGTTCAAATTTGTGCATCCTCTTAAGCGTCTTTATACGCATAACAGTATCCACTTTTGAAATCCCGTGATCATTCCAAGACAAATATTTAATAATTTGGATTGACGCCAGATACCTGAATCCTTAGAACAAAGACTCCTGGGGACTGGAGCTTTCGACTTAATACGCTCCTTTGGACCAACAGATTGCTGCTCACAAACTGAACGCAAAGCTCGCAGTGATCCTCAATCTTGTAACATATCAGTGACCCATTGTAATATCCTCAGGTTTTTGCCTCGTAAGGCTATGCGAGTGAACCTTGACAGGAGACGGAATCAAAACTTTTTATATAAGGATCTTTATCTCACTAACAAAACCTGAGTCTTCCCAAATTCATTTAATGTAGCCGTAACAGCGGGGGTCGCAAATTGATGCGTATTCAAATCATATGTGCTAGCAAAATAATAGCTGAATCAATGTTTTCAATGCTCAGGAGAGTGCTGTAACCAGACTTTTTTCCTGCGCAGCAGTGAAACCAATATAGAACGAATCAATCGCAACATCTTGCTGGACATAATTAAGTCTTTTAACATGAGCAGGTTACTTAGGTGCAACCTCAGCATCCGAAGTAATTCCCTCGACATCAATCTGACTTCCTCCCACTTCCACATCAACATTGGCATCAGCTGCAACAAGATCAGTTTCCTCAGGCTCAACAGAAGGTGAAGCTGTATTTGTAAAGAAATGATTGGCAATCGAAATCTGCCCTTTCTTTTATTGGATCTCATGAATGTATAGAGTACAATTAGACACGTAAAGATAAACATTACCTAAAGTATAGTAAGGATAAGTACAAATCAAATCAATTACAATCAGATATTTATGAAGAAATCCAATATTATATCCGTAATCTCCACAAGTCAGCCTGAGTCTAGCTAACTTAGCCCAACTCAGCAAGTCAGGTTAGCGGTAACAACATTCCCCAGGATATCCTTGGCACAACTCCCACCAGCAACCGATACTTCAACACGCCTATTATCCAACCAAATGCGTAAATCCACCTGGCCAGAATTACGTACATCTGCCATGAAGCCCGTCCGCACATTCGGCTGCTTAGACGTAGACTCTGTCGCAACAAACTTCTCTTTCTCCATTTTCTCCTTCTTTTGGTCATACTTAGACACTGCCTCTCTAGAGTTCTTGTGCAAACACATCTCCTCAACATGCACAATATGATAGTTTCATACTCAACGTCCTGCCAAAATCCCGTTTATGATTCACCATCAAGATATTTGTCGTTATAAACACCTATCAAAACCGCTGGCACACGAGGCTTTTATATACCCAACTCCACACAGACACGTTTGAGGTTCGGTCAAGAGACGTTCCCCGTCGGCTCTGTGAGGAAACTTACCATAATAATGCAAATCGACCGAAATTATTGTAATTGTAAATGTAAAGGATCACTGATTGATCTTGATTGATAGGCTAGGAGGAATTAGAGGAAAGAGTTAATAACTTTCCATGTATGAAAACACGGTAACAGCTGTATATATATGACCATTTGTATACACTTCATACATACAAGAAATAGAAGAAAATTCTTCTTTTGCCTTATTTTTGTATCAGAGCAGGCAATCTAGCCCACTACACCGTGTCTGTTTTTGTCTAATTATTTGACTCAGATTCTGAGTTCATCATTGCCTATACCTTTCACAGCTTAGGCTTGTGACCAAGTGTCTTACCCATCCTTACCGTACGTTGCTTGATTCCCTCAGATCAAGCACCCTGCACCATTCTGGTGTTATGCGTATCTGGAGTTCCTGCAACCAACACCACAACATCATGTCAACCCATAACGATACTGAATGAGAAAGTTCTGAAACAAAACCACAAGGCCCTGCTGGCTTTCATTTTTCAGAACAATTCTCCAGTTTCCTTCATCAAAGCCTGCACATGGCCAGTCCACCAGGAGCAGAAAGCAATCTGGTTTTGAAAGTAAAATTAAACAGTAACAATTATAGCCTCTGGAAGAGGTTGATGCTGATGGCACTCAGAGGCAAGGGTAAGAGCGCCCACATCTCCGGGGTACCTCCACCACCCCTACCTACTGATCACAACTATGCCAGGTGGGAATAGGAGGATCAGTTGGTTCTTACTTGGCTCATAGACAATATTGAAGACAGCTTGATTAACAATGTCCAAATATCCCACCGCCAAAACCTTGTGGGATGGCTTGGCAGTTACGTATGGGTCGGGGGGAGACCCTATACAGGTATATAATTTACATAAACAAGCAGCAGCAATCAAACAAGGGAACAAAACCTTTGAATCCGTGTGGAATCAATTCCAGGAAATCTGGATGACCATTGACACTCTAGATCCAAATCCCATGGAATCGCCCAGGGATATTCAGACTTACAACCGGAAGATACATGAATTCCGCCTGTATCAACTTTTGGTGGCAGTGGATGAACGTTTTGCCAACATCAAGAAGGAGTTACTGAAAAGCGATCCTCGGCCAACTGCAGACCCCGCTACAAGTCAGCCCCCAGACTTCCCTAATTTGCTAACAGACCCCGCTATTTCAGGCCTTAGTCCAAATCAGCCACCCCAAACTTCTGAAAATACAAAAATAGCCCCCACCAAACAAAATGCCAAGAACCTACTAAATCCCTATATTATACCACAAATTGTGCTCTTCAATGGATTTTTGATTGCGGAGCCACTTATACAATGTCCTATGACCTTCATGACTTTATCACCCATACACAGCCTCAAAAAACTTCTGTAGAGACCACCAATGGAGCATCCATTCCTGTCAAGGGAAGTGGGTCAATTACCATTACCTCTCATATTACTTTACGAAATTGCCTTTATGTCCCAACTTTGTCTACAAAACTACTTTCTGTCAGTCAAGTTACAAAAGAATTAGACTGTATTGTACTAATGTATCCTAATTTTTGTCTCTTACAGGATATTCATACGAGGACGATTATTGGGCGTGGTACTGAACGTGACGGATTGTACTATGTTGATGCGGTAGCGCAACAGGGGCAGTCTAATCTTGCCACCAGAACAGTCTCTCGACAGGTGTGGTTGTGGCATCGCCGTTTGGGGCATCCATCATTTACTTGCTTAAAACACCTATTTCCCACTTTATTTGCATCCCAGAATAATTTTTTTTCCTGTGATACTTGCCTCCGGGCTAAACAAACTAGGGCATCTTATCCGGCCACTAATACGAGAGTTCATAATAAGTTTTCATTAGTACATTCTGATGTGTGGGGACCTTCACCTTATGAAACTCCTCTTGGTTTCCAGTATCATGTTATTTTTGTTGACGATTTCTCTCGAATGACATGAATATATCTGTTGAAACATAAGTCAGAAGTATATCAGAAATTATTGCAATTCCACCAAATGGTCAAAACACAGTTTAATACCAACATCCAAATAGTCCGATTTGACAACCGGGGGGGGGGATACTTTGCTGGTACCTTCAAACAATTCTTTCTCTCTAATGGAATAATACATCAAACATCCTGTCTCAATACTCCCGAACAAAATGGAGTGACAGAAAAAAAAATCGTATCCTCCTGAAAATGACCCGTGCTCTCATGTTTGAATCCAATGTCCCGAAGAGTTTTTGGCCGGAGGCAGTATCGATCGCTACATACTTACTTAACCGCCTACCTACAAAAATTATGGATCACAAAACCCCACTTTATACACTTTTCACTCAACATCCTATCCCTTCGTTTTTTTTACCTTACCACCAAAAGTGTTTGGCTGTACTGTCTTTGTCCATACACCCAAACACGACCATTCTAAATTTGACCCCTGTGCAGAGCGATGTATCTTCCTTGGCTATGGTACCACTCAAAAGGGCTACCGTTGCTACAATACCCGAACCCGTCGCCTTCATATTACCACGAATTGCATCTTTCTCGAAACCGAATTTTACTACCTACCCCAATCTCGGGTTCAGGGGGAGATCTGTGATGGAACCCTAGATTGGCTGCCACCACACACATGTTCAGAGATAGTTTCACCACGGCAAGTAGATGGCGCAGACTGTGCTATCACCACTGACACAATACCTTCTAACACGACAACGTCCTTTGATAATCCACCTCCAATGAATACTGAACCAGAGGTAACGGTTGGTGATAATAGTGCTATACAATTTAATACTGGTGACAATGACATAGGCATAGTTACCCCTACCCCTGATTATACTACTCCTGTTCATACTCAAGTTGTACCTTACCTTGATGATTTGGATAATCTAGGAACATATATGGAAAGTGCTGACGTGACTAATGAGTAGGAACCATGGCGAGTGTTACCTCCCAGGACTAAGAGAGGTGCTCCCCCAGAACGCTATAAACCTGAAAAAATATCACAGAAATCAAGGTATCCTATTAATACAAGACGAAGTGTAACTGATACTGCTAAAAGTTTCTTTGTGTCTATCTGTTCAGTTGATGTACCAAGGGCAGTAAGCGAAGCAAAAAAGGCCCCGGAATGGAGGATAGCAATGGAAGTTGAAATGGATGCCCTCAAAAGAAATCAAACCTGGAAAGATGTGTTCTCCCAAAAGGAAAAATACCAGTGGGGTGCATGTGGGTCATTACAAGCAAGTACAGAGCAGAAGACAATATTGAGCATCACAAAGCTCGTCTCATGGCCAAGGAATACACCCAGACCTATGGGGCTGACTATTCAAAAACATTCTCTCTAGTTGCTTGACAAGATACGATCAGAGTCATTTTCTCTATTGTTGCAACCAAAAGATGGCCATTGCATCAGCATGACAGAACTAAACATGTCTTGGAAGACAGAGTCATTGAGTTACCATTTGTGAGGTCGGAAGATCAACTTGCCGATATTCTTACTAAAGATGTGTGTGGCCGAATCTTTGAGACATCACTGTGCAAGTTGAACGTTGGTGATCCCACGGTTCAACTTGAGGGGGAGTGTGAGGAAACTTACCATAATAATGCAAATCGACAGGAATTACTGTAATTGTAAATGTAAATGATCATTGATTGATCTTGATTGATAGGCTAGGAGGAATTAGAGGAAAGGGTTAATAACTTTCCATGTATGAAAACACGGTAACACCTGTATATATATGACCATTTATATACACTTTATACATAGAAGAAATAGAAGAAAATTCTTCTTTTGCCTTATTTTTGACAGGCTCATCAATTTTCAGAGGTCCACCTATCATATTGGCAATGGAAAACAAGGTCGATTTATGGAAAAAGTTAATCACATTTTATATTCAAATTTTGTTTGATATTTGCGAAAATTATCCATAACTTCAGTGTTACCAATATCTAATTGTCCAATATTTTACGTTTCATATCCATTTAATGAAATCAACCGGATTAATAAGTATGAAGAATACGTGACACGTTTTTATTTATATTTTATATCCATTTGTCATAAATCATATATCCATTGATTGTCCAATATTTTACATTTCATATCCATTTACATTTGTCAGCCTCCTATTTGTCGCGTGTACCGTGTCTCTCCTCTCCCGCGTCATCGAAACCCATTTGACATAACTGAAGTGAAGTTTCGATGATGCTGGGGGAGAGGAGGACACAGTACACGCGACCAATAAGAGGAGACACATGTCTACCGTGTCAGTTTTTTTTTTCTTTTTTATGCTTAACACTTTTTTTTTTGACCAATTATGCTTAAACACTTGAGAAGACGTTCCGATCGAAGTTTAACACGCAAGGACCAAAACTGCAATTCATGATATTTTAAGAGAGGATTGCATGCCAGTCAAAAAGGAGAAGAGACATTACACTCCGGTACATTTGACCGTCATATGACATGACAGCATGTTCTTTTATGATATAACCGGTACACAAATTTCATGTTTTACTCCATAACTACCTTGAAACTATAGTTTTTACATTTAAATTTAAATGTAACAGCTGTTTCCATCTCAGACGATTGCTTGTACGTTGGGCTTAAAGATATAGCAGTCTTACAAATGCAAAAAAATTAAAACACGGTTGGTACTCGTTTCAATTCCGTTCACATCCATTTTTATTTAAATCAATTGTCATTAGTATATCTTAGTGGTAACCGCATATAAGGATACGCGATATCCGTATATATGGTTGTTGCTATCGATTTATATTTTTCTTTTTTATATGGTCACCGAATTACGGTGATGCCATCCGAGGTTGTCTATTATATTTTATTATCAGATAACCATAATTATGGTAGACCCTGATCATAAATATTGTGAACAATCATTGTAATTACGGTGAACCTTAACGGTAATTATGATTATCATTACATTCTTCAACCTTGTAATGCAATAGCTATTATCCCTTGCTAGTCCTATTTCTAACACTCACATATCATCATTCTTCCGTACAACACATAGACATCTGAGAATTTGTGTATGCACATCAACACCAAAAGATACACGACTATTATCTATCTATCTACTTATGTTTTCGACTCTGCTTCTTGGGTAAGAATTGATCTACATTGTACCATGTTCAATTCCCGTTGAGATCTCCTCACCCCCATTTTCTTCACCTCCTTTGTGACCACGCGACACGTGGCAGCAAGGAAGAGTAGTGAGGCTAGATGAGGGTCACCTGCATCTAGCCTCACCACCCATCCTTGGTGCCACGTGTCGCGCGGTCACGCATCATTGTACCCTCTTGCGGTGAGGGGATCCTATCCCGTTCAATTCAACAAATGCAATACCTGAAGACACTTAATGATGCTTTAATTACACAAATTTACGTTGCTAGAACCAATCAGTACGAAGTTCACGCTGAGACCAATTAGAAGCGAACTTGAAAAAGGCCTTTGACAAAGATGTTTTGATATTCCTAGTATATGATCCTACATTAGGAGACTTGTGTCTTCAGGACATAATCCAACTGGTCCCGGACAGGGGTTCTCAAAAGGGAGGTTAGGGGTTCAATTCTTGCCAAAGTCAAGAAAGCCCCTTCCCAGCAAGTGCATAGTGTGGTAGCTTCTTGGCCTGTAGGCTTGCCTGCAGTGCTGGAGGCTCCTTATACAGACTATTGTGTAAATGACCAAGCTCCTGCTAGCGGGCCGTTGGTACCTGATTTACCTCCCTACACTACCTTTGGGACTGGGTGTGACAGAGACCCTTACTTGTTGGGGTTCAACCTTTACATTAGGGGACTTGTAGAAGAGTTCAGATCTGAGTAGGCTAAAAGTGAGTCAAAATATGAGGTCTCTAATCACGCATCGCCACGTGTACAAAAGTAGGCTTTTAAAAAAAAGTGCAGCACCTCCTTCTTTAAAAAACTGCTTTTGTACATGTGGTAATGCGTGATTAAAGACTTCATATTTGTTGACAGATCCCGTGAATCATGGGATTGATTGGGGCATACATGGAAAGGAGTAGATTTAGCACATGTGCGAATTGTAAATTGATAGGATAAGATTTTACATTTATGTTTGATTGAGTGATTACCGTGTATGGAGTAGGAAGAAAAGTGTATAAATTACAGTGTAGGGATGTAATCAAATTCATTGAGAAATACAAGAAAATTGCTCCAAAACTATTCTTGTCTTCTTGATTCCCATTTTACACATGGTATCAGAGCAGGTTCCAATCTTTTTTTGGACCTGTTGTAATTTTGAGAAAACGTTGGCTCAGAGTTTTGGTCTCATCATTGCCAAAACCAATCTCTGATCAAGTACCAGATATACCCGTAAGGAGAAGTTCTGATCAGGCTCAGAACTATATCCTCATTGCCTTAACCACCTATACCGAATCTGGACTCAGATCAAGTGTCTATTCTAAGGCTCAGATTTAAATATCTTCATTGCCAGTACCGTTACTTTTTCCACAGTAGTATCTTATTCTGTTTGTGAAATCAGTTGGCTCAGATTATTGAGTTCGTCACTGCCAAAGATTATACCTGAAACCAAATATCGTTGCTGCCCTAATCTGCAATCCCTGTGAGGCTCAGATTCATAACAACAGCCTGATTGTTCCATTTTCCCTGCAAACAACAAAATCATGTCAAAGAAATCCGACAGAGTTCAAGGAAATTATAAGACAACAGAAAATCAGTCCAACATCCCTGTGAAATTGGAGTTGTCGGAGCAGTTTATTCGCCTTTCGCAAAACGAGTTTAAAACGGAAGAAAACCAGAACAGCTGCCTACAGCGTGGAAAGAGACGCAGCAGTAGAATGAGCAGCAGCCATGGAGGAGGACGGGGAGAAGCAGCCATGGCCGCCGCAGGATTCGAGAACCCTGCTAAAAGAACAGCGGCGGACTCCAACATAGACGGTAACAGGGTTGGGGCAACCCTAACCCTAACATCTGTTTTTATACCCAATCTCAAGATAAAATTAACCCCTGTACCCTTGCTGTTTCTAATAATGTCAGTCCAGTCCCTGTTTTTCAGGCACAGCCAACAGAGACCCCCAGAATACCTAGAATTGCCACCACCGCCCCAAAACTTTCGGCTTACCAAAAATTGGCCCCCAATCTTCCGCAAACCATCCCTGGACCCCTGCTAAACTCCAAAAGTCCAGAAACACCCCCACAGTCTCCAGATTTAACCATTTTACCCCCAGAAAAATTACCATCATTCAACTTTGTCTCAAACTCCACATGTCACTTAACTCAAAGCACTTCGCAGTGGATATTTGACTGCGGAGCAACGGACACCATGACTTATGACCAATCTGATTTTATCCGTCATTCTCCACCGAATAAAACCTCTGTTGAAACGGCTAATGGAGCCTCCATTCCAGTCGTTGGTGGTGGTTCTATCTTTGTTACTCCTAATATTACTCTTGATAACTGTCTTTATGTTCCCTCGCTTTCTACTAAATTATTATCTGTTAGCCAACTCACTAAAGCTCTAGATTGTGTTGTTCTCATGTATCCTAATTTTTGCCTTGTTCAGGACATTCATACGGGGCGATCATTGGGCGTGGTTCTGAACACCAAGGGATGTACTTTGTTGATGCGGTAGCGCAACAGGGACAGTCTAATCTTGCCACCGGGACAGCCAGTCGACAGGTGTGGTTATGGCATCGCCGACTTGGGCATCCTTCATTCGGTTATTTACAGCGTCTTTTCCCTACTTTGTTCAAATCTCAGACCATTAATCCCACTTGTGACACATGTCTTCGGGCTAAACAAACCAGGTCATCTTATGTTGCCAATAATACCAAAGTTGATAAAATGTTTTCATTAGTTCATTCTGACGTATGGGGACCTTCACCATATAACACCCCCCTTGGTTTCCGTTACTATATCCTCTTTGTCGATGACTTCTCTCGGATGACTTGGCTATATATCATGAAGCATAAATCTGAGGTATCTCAAAAATTCCTACAATTCTATCACATGATACAAACCCAATTTAACACAAAAATACAAATACTTCGGTCAGACAATAGGGGTGAGTGTCTTGATGGAAACCTCAGTCAATTCTTTTCCGATAATGGAATTATACATCAGACCTCTTGTCCGTATACACCAGAACAAAATGGGGTTGCGGAACGAAAAAATCGTATTATCCTAGAAATGACCCGAGCGATGATGTACGACTCTCATGTTCCAATGAGTCTATGGCCCGAAGCTGTATCCACTGCGACATACCTCATCAATCGCCTCCCAACCAGAATTCTTGGCTACCAAACACCACTCCAGGTATTATCAACTCAAACTACTATCCCTTCATTATTTACCCTACCACCAAAAGTGTTTGGGTGTACTGTCTTTGTTCATACCCCCAAACACGAAAGAACCAAACTTGATCCTTGTGCTGAAAAATGTATCTTTGTTGGCTATGCGACTACCCAAAAAGGATATCGATGTTATAATCCTCGTACCCACCGGATTCATGTTACCATGAATTGCATCTTCCTTGAAACAAAATATTACTATACCCCCCACTCTCGGGTTCACGGGGAGAACCTATCCGAAGGAACCCTTGATTGGTTGGTGTCATCTCCCACCTACTCGACGGCCATTCCAACACGGCAAGTAGATGGCGCCGACTGTGCTATAGCTCCCAACAATGTACTACCTGCAGGATCAGAATCATCTCATGATCCCCCACCGGTGAATGAAGAGTTCCAGGTAACAATTTGTGATACAAATAATGAACAATCTAGTCCACCGACCTACACAGTCCCAGAACATAGTCCTGATACAGAACCAACTGATCCAGAACCAACTCATGATATTGTGCCTGAAATACATACTGATACTAACATTGTTAGTGAACAGGAGCAAGTACGAACTTTACCGCCACGGACAAAAAGGGGAAAACCTCCAGAGCGATACTCTCCAGAAAGAATATCTCGAGCCTCCAGGTATCCAGTAAGAACATCTATGGATAGTGTATCAGACTTGGCCCGGGGTTTCTTTGTGTCTTTGTGTGCAGAACAGGTACCACGAACTGCTGAAGAAGCCTGGACTCAACCAGCATGGAAAGATGCAATGGTCACTGAAATGAATGCACTGGAGAAAAATCAGACGTGGGAAATGTGCTCTCTTCCCTTTGGAAAGAAACCAGTTGGATGTCGGTGGGTATTCACAATTAAATACAAGGCAGACGAGAGCATTGAAAGGTACAAGGCACGATTGGTAGCAAAAGGATACACCCAGACATATGGGGTTGATTACTCAGAGACTTTTTCACCTGTGGCACGTATCGATACGATCAGAGTACTGTTCTCCATTGCAGCCACCCAGAACTGGCCCCTCCACCAGTTTGATGTCAAAAATGCATTCCTACATGGAGATTTGAGGGAAGAAGTGTATATGGATGCTCCTCCTGGTTTCTCTACAGGTTTCAAAACAGGTGAAGTATGTAGACTCAAAAAGGCGTTATATGGTCTCAAGCAGTCTCCACGAGCGTGGTTTGGGAGATTTACCAGTGTTATGAAACAGGATGGCTACCGACAAAGCAACGCAGATCACACACTATTCATCAAGAAAAGAAAAGGTTTGGTTACATGTTTGATTATTTATGTTGATGATATGGTCATAACAGGGGATGACACTGAAGAAATGAATCGACTGCGAAAGCACTTGTTTGCCAAGTTTGAGATGAAGGATCTTGGAGGACTTAAGTACTTCCTTGGTATTGAAGTACTACGGTCAAGTGCCGGTATTTATATCTCACAGCGGAAGTATATTCTAGATCTCCTAGCTGAAGTTGGGATGCTTGACTACAAACCATGCGATACTCCTCTAGCACCAAATCACAAGTTGCAGGTAACTACTGGGGAACCATGCGCTGACAAGGGACAATATCAACGACTAGTAGGAAAACTGATTTATTTGTCACATACACGACCTGACATTGCTTTTGCAGTAAGTATCGTTAGCCAGTTCATGCATAATCCTCAAGAGCATCATATGGACGCAGTTAGACGTATCTTGCGATATCTGAAACACACTCCAGGACGAGGCATTGTGTTCCGAAACAATGGACATTTGAGGATTCAGGGATATACTGATGCAGATTGGGCAGGAGATTTGGCAGACCGAAAGTCTACCTCGGGCTACTTCACTATGGTAGGGGGAAATCTGGTTACCTGGAGGAGTAAGAAGCAGAATGTAGTTGCACTCTCTAGTGCTGAGGCTGAATTCAGAGGGATTGCGAAAGGGGTCACTGAGATACTTTGGTTACAGAAATTGTTTAGAGACATCGGGCTGCAGGTTAACCTACCAACTCCGCTGCTATGTGACAATAAAGCCTCTATTAGCATCTCCGAAAATCCAGTACAGCATGATCGGACCAAACACATCGAGATAGACTGACATTTTATTAAGGAAAAGATCGAAGAAGGGATTATTGATCTGCCATTTGTTCGATCAGAGGATCAGCTAGCTGACATATTAACCAAAGCAGTGAATGGAAGGACATTTGAAGCTGTCTTATGCAAGTTGAATGTGGTTGATCCCACGATTCAACTTGAGGGGGAGTGTTGACAGATCCCGTGAATCATGGGATTGATTGGGGCATACATGGAAAGAAGTAGATTTAGCACATGTGCGAATTGTAATTTGATAGGATAAGATTTTACATTTATGTTTGATTGAGTGATTACCGTGTATGGAGTAGGAAGAAAAGTGTATAAATTACAGTGTAGGGATGTAATCAAATTCATTGAGAAATACAAGAAAATTGCTCCAAAACTATTCTTGTCTTCTTGATTCCCATTTTACACAATATTTTGCCTCACTTTTAGCCTCCTCAAACCACTTGTAGAAGAGAATTTACGATTATTGGACACTCCTCATCATCCATAAGAGCATGATGAATGGATACATGGATGATTGAGAAAGATGCAGAGCTCGAAGGGTTGAGCTCATCGTATCCGCACCTTCAACCAGACCTGAATAAATTTAAATCCGATGTGTATTTTAAACACATTGCATAAACTATATGTCTTTTGCTTAAAATATTTTGAACACATCCCAATTGAGATTCTATTTGACCACCGAAACTATGGTACCTATATATACAATACGATTGCGGTCTTCATACTTTCTTTGCTTGACAAGATAATTATGATATGTCTATTTATGACATGATTAGGTTTGATGTCGTAATCTAATATCTACTTAACAACCAAAATTACAGATACCTACATAATTTTTCTTTTTTAATTCCCCGACTTCTAAAATATAATACCTGTTAATAATCGTCTTATGGTATACTTATCTATGACTTATAGGCTTGAGGTCTTAATCCACAATCTACTTGATCACCACAAATACTGTACACCTATGCAAATTTTCTTCTTTAAATCTTCAACTTCGAAAGACAACATCCGTTAATATCCAATTTTTTCATTAAGGGTAAAGCTGAATTTTTTTTTTTTAATGTAACACACTAAAAAGTTCAAAAAAAAAAAAATGTTCTACGCAATCTCGGTGTTCCTTTATGTAGTTAGGCGCAATTAACGCCACTTTTATTGCTTCTCATGTGTGATCCCAGGGATAGGATCTCCTCACCTATTTTCTCTTACCCCACGCGTCACCGCACGACACGTGGCAGCAAGGGAGTGTGGTGATGCTACATGAGGGTCACTCGTATCTAGCATCACCATCCCACCCTGCTGCTACGTATCTTGTGGTCATGAGTGAGGTGAGGAGATTGAGGGTGAGGAGATCCCATCCCGTGATCCCAAGCTGGGTTGCTTCCCGGTGACAAAATTTCGACCATTTTTAATGCAATACCTAACGATGGTAGAATTGACGAATTTAACGAACATTATACTTTTTTTAATATAAAATCACGAAAGGTGTAAAAATAAAAATATTTCAAATCATGGTGGTACCAGGCATCATATGTCAAACTTTAACAGTTAAAAGATGATAGTTTTTATTAATCTTTGCCGCACATTCTCGTTTTGTTTAGTCCAAAAAAACACAAAAGATGTAAAAGTCGAATTTTAATGTCTTTAGACAAGTATCCCTAAACACAAAGAGCGTAAACGTAATTTATTCAACTAAAAAGAAGTCAAGTGAAGATGTAACAACTTAAAAATGGTACCCATGAAACCTGTAGTCTCATTCTACGTCAAGGGAACTTTTCAATGTCTGTTTTCCCTACATGTTTTTTCCTTTTCTTGATAGCATGTTACCCGACTAAGTTAAGTGAGCTCTTTGCTGGAAAATCACATACGAAATAGACTTTTCTTAGTATCAAAAGACGAAATCCTTCGTCTTGGGGTTTTCATCGTCCCAGTCTCATAAAACATTGTGGAGGATGCAAATTAGATGCCCACCGGCCTTTTAAGTTGGTGAGGCTTTACGCAGTGACCCACATAAGGTGTTCCCTACAAACTAGCAGAAGTGGAGCACCCTTTAAGGTGCCTCTACAAACTAGCAGAAGTGGAGCACCCTTCAAGGTGCCTCTGAAGTGGAGCACGCACACTGTGCGTGTATATGGATTCGAACTCTTGCCTTCTTGGTAGCAATTCTCAACCCGAGTACCAAATAAATTACGACATGTGAGCGAAATAGACTTTTATGTCCCTCTCCTATGGTGTTGGGCAACTTCAACCACCTGGGACCTAACCTACCAATCACTTTTAGACTGAACTGTGACTTTTAGCTGCAAACGCAAAAGCTTGATTTTATGAGAATCTGATCTCAAACTTAAAGTGGATCATCATCAATATGATCCAAATCAAAAAGGGTAGTGTTGAGAACAACAAGAGCATAAAGTTTAGGTCGAACTTTCTCTCTTAACCTAAGATAACCCCAAAAATATACTATCAATTTGGGATACTAAGATTGCATTCAAATAGAGTAGGCATTATGAGTGAACAGTGCTCATTAGGATAATTAATATTGGAGAAAAGAGATAGAAGAAAAAATATAATGGCAAGAAGAAATTAAGAGTGGTCCACTTCTACTTCAACTTCTTACATAAGTTTGTAATAATTCATCCATCCTAAGAAAACGGTATATGTTTCAGTTTTTGTTCTTATTTCCAAGAAGTCATTTTCCGCATTCTATCAATGGCAGAGAAAAATGGTTAATTTACTAGTTTATCTTTATTAATTATGTATATTTGAAAATTAAATGCTATTCTTAAATGGCAGTTTAGAAAAGATATGCATTAAAAGAACTTGTCTATTTCTTAAACTCTTTTACAAATTTTGCATGAACGATTAATTTGGGAGTGAATTGGAGTAGAGCATTTCTACGCCTTTCTCATCAATATTGTTAAAATCAAAAGATTTAAACAAATATTTTTGAGGTAACATAACTAGAAACCGAAAAGATAAAGCGGAAATGTTGAGAAGACCTTACCATGGAGGTTGAAATTATAAGGACCAAAGTTGCACTGTCATGTTTGGTCAGTCTCCTACCACTTCATATGCTGACCGTAGAGACGAATAATTAGTCTTCTGGCTTTCAGCTGGAAGGATACCTCGGGGCAATCCATTAAAAAAAAGTTGCACGGTCATGCTCGTCCTAATGTTTTATTATGTTTGATCCCAAGCTTGGTTGCTTCCCTGTGAAATTTGTTTGACCAATCTTAATGGAACGACTAGTTTCTATTTCCAATAGAATTAACAGATACACTTTTATTTGATTTTAGAATATGATGGAGTAAAACAAAATGATTCATTAAATTCGTGGCCCTTGTTATATTGTGAAGTAGCAGTTAATCGGCACAATCTATATGTGTTTCTAATACATGAGTATAGTTGCGTACATCATACCCTTTCATACTCTGCTATAGACATGAGAGTCCTAAAGATGGTAGAATTGATGAGATTAACGGTAACGGGAATAGGAAAGCAAGTTTGCATCGATGAAATCTTCAAGATATACAACAAAGTTAAAAATATTATACTTGGATGAGTGGAATCTTGTTAATAAAAAAGGCGTTTTCGGTGCATTAGACTTTCGCGTTTGCGTAGGGTTCAAGGAAGACACAGATCGTTTCGCGATCTGATATATGCATATTTACTCTACACTTTATGAGAATCTCGTTGATAAGAAACAACATTAGTAAACTCAAGGACATATGTAATTAATTTTGAAAAAATAATGAGAAACATACGTTTAGATCAATACAACCTTTGTAACTAAAGCAATATTGACAAGTCAAGTAAATATATAGTCCAATAATTTGAAAGCGTTGCATCATGGGCATTTGGCAATATCTACCTTCCCTGTTTTTGTTTTTTTTTTTTGTTTTCTTTTCTTAAAAGGTTGAACCCCAACCTATAAAAATCCCTGCCACATCTAGTCCTAAATGTAGTGTAGGGAGGTAAATCAGGTATCCAACGGTCCGCTAGCAGGAGCTTGGTCATTTACACAGTAGTCTGCATAAGGAGCCCCAGCACTGCAGGCAAACCTACAGACCAAGAAGCTCTCACACTATGCACTTGCTGGGAAGTGGCTTTCTTGTCTTTGGCAAAAATTGACCTCCCTTTCGAAAACCCCTGCCCGGAACCAGTTGGGCTATAATCTGGGACGTTTTTGTTTTCTTTTCTTGATAACACTACCGACTAAAAATTAAGTGACCTCTTGGTGTAAAGATCACATGTGAAAGAGACGTTTCTGTCCCTCTCCTAATGTGTTTGGCAACTTCAACCACCTGGGAACTAACCTAAAAACACTTTTAGACTGAACTGTGACTTTTAGTTGCAAACACAAAATCTTGATCTTATAAGAATCTGAGCTCAAACTCAAAAGTTGATCATCTTCAAAATGAAACAAATCAAAAAGGGTTATCTTATATTAAGGAACATGTCCAGATACTTAGCTCAAACTTTTCGACTTAATCAAAGATAATCCAAAAAAGGCAGAATCTTTTTTGGCAAACTAAGATTGCATTCAAATAGTACTAGTAGGCATTAGCATTACAAGTAAACAGTTTTCAGCAGGAGAATTAATGGTGAAGAAGATAGATAGAAGAAAAGAAAAGACAACAGCAAGATGAAATAAAGGCTGGTCCAGTACTACTCCAACTGCCATGCTCAGGGATTCCTTGGAGTAGCATTAAAGACTCTCTCTACTGTGGGATCTCTGCATAGACTACTCAGTCACCGATACTACTATTTGGGCAGCTTTAAGAAGAAAGATAAGCAATATTTATGAGAAATGATATATATGCCAGAAATTTGCTCTGCTTTCTTTCATGATTTCTAGTTTAAAGACATGGGGTTTGGTTCTAAGATTCTCCTCATGATCTTCATCATCATATTCTTCTTTATATCATTTCTTTGTACCCACTTTTTGATTGCAAACACTACATTCAATGCAATAGAGTACAAAAATGTGAAGGGACTAAATAAAGTGTTCCCAAGTGAAAGAGAAGAAAAAGATGTGTTTCTTATCGAAAAGTTCAGATCTTTGTTTGGACTAAAGATGCTTCTTGCAAGAACATCAGCATCCGCTAGAAGTGATGATATTCTTTCACCGTCGCCGTTGCCGTCGCCGTCAAGAATTATTGCTGGTGAAGCTCCAGCTCCCTCTTCTAATCTGCCTGCTCATACAAAACGCCCACATTTACCCTTGCATAAGTACCATCATTATTTGCCACCAACCCATAATTTGCGACCAACCCAAAGAAGAAAGCAGCAAGATGGGAACAATGCAAGAACGATTATAATAGCAGTTCTTGTGTCAACAATGATTGGTTCTATAATATGTGCACTTGGGCTCTTTTGGGGTTTCAAGAAATTCAGAAAACAGAGAAAGAAAACTACAAATACAGTGTCTATTTACTCAAATGAAGCAGGAATTAGTGGGAGATCAAAGCATGAGTTGTCTTGTGTCAAAAAGGTAAGCTCTGGTCCAAGACCTGACCTTTTCTATCTTGATTCCCTTGCGGCTGCTTTAGATCCAGACCCATTTAGTTTGAAACAAAATTCCGACTCTAAAGATGACAATTTTAATGGAATTAAAGAGTTAGAGAAAGGAACCATTGGAATTGTGCATGATGAAGATAATGATGTATTTTGTAATGATGTTGGAGAAATAATGTCAGCCCATGAGGGAGCTAATGCTAGTAATGCATTGTGTGATGATGTTATGATCACAGAGGAAGGTTATTCATCTGATGATGAATCTTTTCATAGTGTGTGTAATTCACATTCACCAGCTATGAGATTGTCCATTGAATCACATAGTAGTGTTAGTGAGTACTCTGATGTTATTTCCCCAAAAGGGTCAGAAGTATCACTAAATTTATCTCCAAGACATTCGATTATACAAGCTTCAGCTTTAGAACCACCCCAATGCCAAATTTCTAATCTTGAAGTCTCTGCCCTTCCAACAGCGCACCCGCCTCCACCTCCGCCGCCCCCTCCGCCGCCTATGTTCACGCAAGATCGCCGAGCTCGGCCCTCTCAATGTAGTAGTAAGGTCAGTTCATCTTCAGGGTCAAGTAAAACTACTCAAAATTTATCATCTCCTTCTAATACTCCAATGCCTTCCAAAGGCATCCCTCCGCCTCCTTTTCCCCCTCCATTTCCCAAACGAAACCCCAGTAAGAGTCCATATCCAGCATCTCAGCTTTTCGAATATAAGCATTCGGATAAAGATGGTGCTACACTACCAAAATTGAAGCCCCTTCACTGGGATAAAGTGAGAGCAGCACCAGATCGTTCAACAGTGTGGGACAAGCTTAGATCAAGCTCATTTGAGTAAGATAAATTTTCACTTTCGTGTTTGTTTGATTTACTATGATCAAGAACCTAACAAGATAGGTGGTAAAACAGATTTGACGAGGATATGATTGAATCCCTGTTTGGTTACAACCTGCAAAGCACGATTAAGAACGATGACATTAAAACGAAAATGCCTTCGCCAACCAAGCATGTCCTTGAACCTAAGAGACTGCAGAATATAACCATACTCTCAAAGGCCTTGAATGCGACTGCTGAACAAGTTTGTGTTGCACTCAGAAAAGGTAAATTTTGGACATCTTTTCTTGTTTTCTTTATTCTTTTACTTAGCTTCCTTTGCTTCCAAACAAATAATCTAGAACTCATTGAAATTCATTATTTGGACAAGAACATATTAGTTCCTCAACCAAGCCGTTTGGTAAGTTCCATACGGTAGTATACTTGACAGATGTAATGTGACGCCCAGAACTTGGACTTGAAGATTCTATTACAGTCCTCACACCACAAAGGGCGTTCAAGGTCCACTAGCCTCTCGCGTTTGCGCAGGGTCCGAGGAGGGCCGGATCGCTTCACGATCCAATGTACGCAGCCTTACGCTACACTTTGTGCAAGAGGCTGTTTCCGCACCTCGAATTCGTGACCTCAGGCCAGCTCTCACAGTCCTGAAACCACAAAATGTCAAAGTTTCACGCGTTATCTTCACGTATCTTGGAAATGGTTAACCCAAGTTAAGTTTAACACTTAAAGCTCTTTACTGATATATTATATCATGTTCAATCTATTTTTTTTTTTCCTCTTCAATATGGGACATGGATGGTACATGCAATTTGTGTAGATTAAGAATTTCATACATAATTCAATCATCGAGAATCACTGCAGATAATGAAGAGAATATCAGATAAAAAACAGAGTTCAAACAAGTTAACATGAATCCATACTTAGTGCATTACTTAGCCTAGAAGCGAATCTGTTTGATTTTCTTGAATTGCAGGAAGTGGCTTGTCTTTACAAGAACTGGAGGCGTTAGTAAAGATGGTGCCAACGAAAGAAGAAGAGGCTAAACTGTCAGACTACAAAGGAAGCATCAATGAGTTAGGGTCAGCAGAGAAGTTTGTCAAGCAAATGCTTAATATACCATTTGCTTTCTCGAGGGTTGAAGCAATGCTTTATAAAGAAACATTCGAGGATGAGCTTATTCATCTCAGAAAAACTTTCTTCATGCTTGAGGTAACCAAAGCCAGCAAAAATATTTACTTAAGGACACTACAACAACAACATTACCCATTGCCTTAGAGGCTCCCGCCTATGGCGAAGTATGAAGGTCGGATGTACGCAACCATACCCATGTGTTAGAAACACACAGAGGTTGTTTCCCGATGACCCATAATGATGCGTCAAGTTATGACGATCAACTGCTACTTCACAATATAAGAAGCGCCAATTTGTTTCCATTTCCAATGGAGTCAATGACACACTTTTCCTTGACTTTGGAATATGATGGAATAAAGCAAAATGGCTCACTAAAACCGAAATAAAGTTGTTATAGGGGGAAATGGTTCGAACTCAAGTCTCTGTAATGGGGAAATGATACTCAACCGCAAGATTTAACGATTTTCTGCAAAAGTAAATGAAGTTAAACGGTTGTATTTTCTGATCAGGTGTTTATGTTCTTTTGTTAGGAAGCTTGCAAGGAACTCAGATCAAGCCGGCTTTTCTTGAAATTACTTGAAGCTGTATTGAAAACAGGAAACAGGATGAATGTTGGAACAATAAGAGGAGGAGCAAAAGCATTCAAGCTTGATGCTCTCCTCAAGCTTGCTGATGTAAAGGGAACCGATGGAAAAACTACACTCCTCCATTTCGTTGTCCAAGAAATAATTCGATCAGAAGGAATTCGCGCATCAGAAAGCATAATGGGAAAGATCAATCTGAGAAGTAAAGGGTCTAACAAACAAGACAAAGAAGAAGACTATAGAAGATTAGGCTTAGATCTAGTTTGCGGTCTGAGTACTGAGCTTTGCAATGTGAAGAAGACAGCAAGTTTAGACATAGATGTTCTTGCCAGTTCTGTCTCAAATTTATCTGATGGAATGATGGAGCTGAAACATCTAGTGAATGAGGACTTGTCGTCAGAGGAAAAAGATGGGAACTTTGTGTTCTACATGAAAACATTCCTGAAGTATTCAGAAAAGAGCCTGAAGGAGTTGCAAGAAGATGAGAACAGAGTTCTGCAACATGTAAGGGAAATCACTGAGTACTTCCATGGAGATGTAAGTAAAGATGAACGCAACCCTCTTAGGATTTTTGTAATAGTGAGAGATTTTTTGGGCTTGTTAGATCATGTGTGTAAAGAGCTTATGAGCTCCAGAACTTCTAGCAGTCCTAATCCTCTAGCTCCATTCAGATAAAAATAAAATCTTTGGAAGTGTTTATAGCTTCTATACTTCAACAAAATGCTAGAAAATTAGGGGACTTTTGTACCTCTTCTTTTGCTTTTGTTATGCCGTTGAAAGTTCATACAATCATTATTTGCTCCCCAACATAAGAAAACATACCTAGAAAATTTAACCACACACTAGGTACACGCTTCATCCATTGAGGATCAATTTGGTCCTTTTGGATTATTTAAACTGATACCTCAATACCAGTATATTGATGATATAAAATGTTTTGATGATGTAAAAATGTTTTAAATGAGTTAAATTTACACTTGGGATTTGATGCAAAATGAGAAAAACACATCATGCTAGAAAGGGTTAAGGTTGAAACTTTACCGTCCAACATCGATCTCTCAAAGACTGGGACATCGATCGGTCGAAGTGGCTTCAGTCTCTAAAGGTGAGACTTCGATAGATCGATGTGGCAGAGGCTCAAAATTAGAAACTCTCTGTCAGACATCGAACCCTCAAATTTGGAGACATCGATTGATCGATGTCACTTCAATCTCTCCAAGAGAGACTTCGATCGACCGATGTCAGGCAGCTTCAAACCAGAAACTTTCTGGAAGACATCGATGTCCCCCAGAATTCAAATTTTTATGGCTGTTGGAACAAAATCCAAGGGAGATTCATGGTGTTTTCTTTTTCCAATATTGCTCAAATTTCTTGTGGACTTTTCTCTAATATAATACATGCTTCATTGACTATTATATCCATGTCTAAGCTATTCTAGGTTGGCTATTGAGGATCAAATCACTCCATAGAGTGGCTAAAGACAAATTGGACATTGTCTTGACATTTGATGGAGTTGAAGACATGGTGGAGACTCCAAAAACATGGTGGACACCTCCTATAAGCAGAGAAGCTCGATGTGGCAAATACACACTTTCACCATCATCAAGCTTCATTCTTCATTGTTGTATATTTCTCTCATATGTGTAAAAGTGCTTAAAGCTTGTTAAGCCTTTCCTTATTCTTCATTGTTGTATACTGAGAGATAGTGAGTCTAATACAAAAGGAACCATAAACATTTGATCTCTTGCTTGTATTTAGACTAGTGAGAAACTGTGATCCCCACTACTTCATTTAACCCACTGTGAGAAAGTCTTTGAGAGAACTTTGTTGAAATTGTGAGGTAGCAAGAAGTTGTTCTTGCTTAGAGCTGAAGTTGTTGTAGTTGCACAAAAGTGTTTTGTGTAAGAAGTTGTTGTTGTGGTTGCTTACACTAAGTTATTAGTGTAAGTATTGCTGTGATTGCTCTTATTAGCTTTACTAAGAAGAGTAGTTGTTGAAAATCCACTTTAGCAGCAAAGTTGTAGTAGAGTAGAATCATGTACGATTCGAACCACTCTATATCCGGTGTACTGATTCATTGTCTCTCATCTCCCATTCTTGCTTTGATTTTGAATACTTTTTGAGTTGAAGAAAGCCAAAAATTACAAAATTCTGTAAAATTGTCCAACATTTATTCACCCCCTCTCTAGAGTGTTTATTACGAACCTAACAATTGGTATCAGAGCATAACCTTAATTGTTTGGCCAATCTTTGCAAGTAGCAAAGTTAAAGATCATGGCAATGACAACCTCTTCATCCTACACCTCAACTTCCAAGTGAACTGCACTATTTTCAGGATCAAATACTAAAGCACCTATGTTTGATGCCCAAAATTGTTCTTTGTGAAAATTTCGAATGATAAATCATTTGAAAGGCTGTGTATTTGATATATGGAGAGCTGTTGTCAAAGAAATCGAAGTTCCTATGGTTATCAACTCAACAGGAGAATCAATGTTCAAAGATGAGGATGACTACACCGACGAAGAGAAGATAAACTTTGCCATTAACGGTAAAAAATTCGATATTCTTTCAAGTGCTTTAACCACCACCGAGCTCATAAGACTTCAATGTCTTGAAACATCCAATGAAACATGGAAAAAGCTGGAAATGATACACGAAGGAACTCAGCAAGTAAGAATGACCAAAAGACTAATGCTCATGAAGTAATATGAAATTTTCGGGATGAAGAGTGATGAAAATATTGAGGAGACAATTGATCGATTCACTCGAATAATGAATCAACTTTCTATGGTGGACAAGAAAATCTCAAATGAAGACCTTGTCTCAAAACTCCTCAACTCTTTGCCAAGAGAATGAACACCCAAAGTAATCGCCATCACCGAATCTAAGAATCTCAATACTCTTACCCTTGATGAGCTATCCAGTAATCTTCTTCTTATGAAATTCTTATTGATGAGCAAAATAGGATGAACCCTATCAAGCCCACACAAGCATCACGTAAAGGATTAGTGGTAGAGTCCGATGAATCGGATGAAGAAGTTGCTCTTCTAGTGAGAAAATTTACAAGAATCGTCACAAGAAACAAGACCCAAACAAGGAAGTTTTTCAAGAGACCATCCAAGGATAAAGAAGCAAATGAAAATTGCTATAGGTGTGGTTGGCCCGGTCACTTTATTGCCGATCGCAACGTCAAGGAGCCGCAAAAACAAGAAAAGAAGGTTTTCCCTCAAAAGAACAAAGCCTTAAATGCAGAGGTAACCACGTGGGATGATCTTCTCTCCGAATTGGAAGGAGAAGAAAGTGAAGACAAGAATGTTGGACTTGTTGTAATAGTTGAGAATCCAAAGACACAACATATTTGTCTCATGACAATTGAGAATGACCTTGAGGTAAACTCTAACTCTTCTAATTTACAAGATGAAATAGGAGATTTGCAAGATGAGTTGAAAAACTAAATTTAAAATATAAACACTTGAAGAAAGAATTTAAAAAATACATATTAGAAAACAAGAGCTTGCATGATAAGAATATTTTGATTTATCAAGATCATGACATCATACTCACCATGCATAAAACCGTAGCTCTAGAAAATGTGGAAATTAGGAAAGAATGTGAAAGATTAAGAATAGACTTACAAAAACTAACCGATGGTAAAAATAATCTAGACAAATTACTTGGAAATCAAAGGATTAGAAATGATAAATCCGGTTTAGGACTTAATTCATTACATTCTTCCATTAAGCCCAAGTCATTAAAGAAAAAGGCAAATAAGAGAAAAATACAACATAGCTCATCATCTTATAAACCAAGGCTGTACCCACTTGTTTTCATTGTAATAAAGCAGGACATGTGAAGAGTCCATGTAGTGCTAGATTTGGTAGTCTGTATGTTTGGAAGCCTAAGGGTCGACAAGCTAACTCTAAAGGACTCAACCATCAAAGGGTACCAACGCATAAATCTTTTGGTTTTGTAGGCTCTCAAGATAAATGGAGTAGCCAAAGAATAAGGAACCAAATAGCTCATGGACAGCGGATGTTTAACACACATGATCGGAGATAAAACCTTGTTCACCAAGCTCAAGCTCCGAGATAGTGGAATGGTGCATTTTGGCAATGAGAGAGCTAAAATCCTTGGACATGGAGAAATTGGTAACGTTTCTTTCACTATTAATAATGTATTATATGTAGAAGGGCTTAAGTATAATTTGATAAGTGTTAATCAACTATGTGATGCTAATTTTTAAGTTGAATTTGTGAAAAGAAAATGCATTGTGAAAAGAATGATAAAAACATTTTTGAGGCTATAAGCAAAAATGATGTTTATAAATTTAACACACATGATTTGATATCTCAAAAGGTTTCATGTCTAGTTGCCAAAAATGATTTGACTCAACTATGGCATAGATGACTTGAACATATTAGTTTCAAAAAGTTCAAAGAGATTTGCAAAAATGAAAAGGTCCAAAGTTTTCCAAAATTAAATTTCGAAGACCATGGCTTATGTGACACTTGTCAAAAGGCAAAGCTTGTTAAAGCAAGTTTCAAGCCCAAAGTGAAATCTCCACCACCAAACTTCTACAATTACTTCATATGGATTTGTATAAGGACATTGGTACGGCAAGTCTAGGTGAAAAATATTACACTTTTGTAGTGGTAGAGGGCTTCTCTAAGTACACTTGGGTCATGTTCTTAGCCAAAAAATGATGCATGCCAAGAGTTTATAAAACTTTGTAGGAGATTAAAAAATCAAAAAAGACACAATTAAGGAAATTAGAAGTGATGGAGGTGGTGAGTTTCAAGAATTTTGTGTATCCAAAGGGTATACACACAATTTCTCGGCTCCAAGAACTCCTCAACAAAATGGTGTTGTTGAAATAAAAAATAGAACACTTCAAAAAATGAGTAGAGCCATGCTAAATGAATTTGAGCTACCCAAGTATTTTTGGACGGAAGCGGTAAATACCGCTTGTCATGTAATAAATAAAGTTTACTTGACACCATCTTTCAAAAAGACTCCTAATGAGCTTTGGAAAGGTAGAGTACCAAATATTGATTATTTCAAGGTATTTGGTTGTAAGTGTTTTATACTTAACACCAAAGATAACTTGGATAAACTTGATTTCAAAGCGGATGAAGGAATCTTTATGGGTATGTCCAAAATAGCAAGGCATTTAGGGTATATAACAAAAGGAGTATGAAAGTTGAAGAATCAATTCATGTTAAGTTTAGTGAACTCCTTGAGAATGAACCATGCATAAATAATGATGATGATGAAGAAACAACTAAAGTAAGTCATATAGAAAAATTTGAAAATCCGAAAGGAAATATTGTCATTGACCTCAGGATTGATCCACTTGAAAATGAATCGAATGTTGAAGATGAAGAAGTGAGAGGAGACACTTTAAATTTACTAGATTCATATAAATATAAGAAAGACCATCCAAGAGAGTTGATATTAAGAGAAACAAGATAACGCATATTAACTAGGAGAAAATTTAATGAACATGCCTTCATTTCAAAAGTTGAGCCTAAAAATATAAAAGAGGTTATAAATGATGAAGATTGAGTATTAGCCATGCAAGAAGAACTAAATCAATTAGAAAGAAGTGATGTGTGGGAATTAGTGGCTAAACCTAGTGATCACCCAGGCACTAAATGGGTATTTAGAAAAAAAATAGATGATAAAGGAAACATCACTAGAAACAAAGCTAGGTTAGTAGCTCAAGGATATAGACAAGAAGAGGGTATAGACTATGATGAGACTTTTGCTCCCAGAAGCTATTAGGATGCTATTAGTATATGCATGTCATAATGATTTCAAATTATATCAAATGGATGTGAAATCCACCTTCTTGAATGGAATAATTCAAGAAGAAGTGTATGTAGCTCAACCACCAGGGTTTGAAAATCATGATTATCCAAATCATGTATTTAAACTCAAAAAGGTCTTTTATGGGCTTAAACAAGCTCCTAGGGTATGGTATGAAAGGTTAAGTAACTTTCTACTTGAAAATGAGGTTTCAAGAGGAAAAGTCGACACAACTCTTTTTATTAAAGAACAAGGAAACAATCAATTACTTGTTCAAATTTATGTTGATGATATTATATTTGGTGCCACTAATGATTCTCTTTGTGAGCATTTTGCTAAATTGATGGAAGGAGAATTTGAGATGAGTATGATGGGTGAACTCAATTACTTCTTTGGACTTCAAATCAAGCAAACTCAAGATGGAGTATACATATCTCAAACAAAGTACACAAAGGATTTACTCAAGAAATACAATTTTGAGAATGGAAGGAGTGTAAACACACCGATGAGCACAAGTACAAAGCTTGATAAAGATAAAAAAGTAAAGCCGGCTGAGGTAACCAAATATAGGGGTATGATTGGTAGTCTACTTTATTTAAACGCTAGTGGACCGGATATTTTGCATGCTGTGTGTTTATGCGCTAGATTTGAAAGTATGCCTAAGGAATCACATCTAGTTGCCATTAAACGTATTTTTAGGTATTTGAAAGGAACTTTGAACTTTGGGTTATTTTATCCCAAAAATGATTGTTTTGATTTAAGAGGGTATAGTGACTCCGACTACGTCGAAAACTTAGTCGATAGAAAAAGCACCTCCGAGACATGTCAATTTTTTGGAGATTGCTTAGTTTCTTAGTTCTCCAAGAAACAAAATAGTGTGTCACTTTCAACGACGGAATCCGAATATATGTTGTCTGTTTCATGTTGTGTCCAACTACTTTGGATGATAAACACCTTGAATGATTACAATGTCAAGTTTGATAAAGTTCCTATCCTATGCGACAACACATCAAGCACAAAACCTGGTACATCATAGTAGAACCAAGCATATTGAAGTAAGACATCACTTTATAAGGGATTGTATCCAAAAATGATTAGTATGTGTTGAATTTGTTTCCACAAATGATCAACTAGCTGATATTTTCAAATCCCTTTCTACTAAGACATTCGAATCCATTAGAACGAGATTAGGATGATAAACAATGTTTAGAGGTTCAAAAGTACCAAAAAGACAGAAATCAACATACATCGATCGATCTATGTAGCTGTTTCAGAGAGTGATGTAAATCACACATCGATCGGTCGAAGTAGAAGACATCGATCGATGTCAATGGGCGCAGGAAAATAAAAGCTGCGAAAAATAGAAAACATTCACTTCATCTTCTTCAAACTCAAAACTGCAAAACCCTAAAATAAATCTCTCTCAAACTTTCGATCCATTCTCACCAAATGTTTGCAATTAACTCCATTTTTCTTCAATTCCACATTCTCTTCATCAATTTCATAACATTAGTCCACCATTTCCTGCAGATTTCGTACCCTAACCTTCAAATAGCACCAAAAAACAAAAACACCTCCAAAAGGCCAAGAACCTCTCATGAAGAGGAAAATATGCCTCAACAATCCCACACCCAAGTCCTAAATGGTCTAGAACCAAGGGACTTAGACAAAAAAAACCGACACCTCTCAAGAAAGCATATTGGTGGAGGTTAAGGGAAGACTTCAAGTCAACAGCTTTCGATGACTCAAGTCTGGTGAGTACAAAAATGCTTTAGAAGAGCCTATGGGTCCAGGTAGATTCGTTTACATCTCCCCCAGAGCTCAAACCTTAATTAATGAATTGGAGGATAAAAAAAGTCCATCACTTCATTGAAATTGCTCAAAACTCAAGACGTTTTGAGCAATGAGGAATTAAGTCCAATCATAAATTGGTTGGATGATCAAAAATAGAGACATTTTTGTGAGGTTTCGGAAATGGATTACATGTCTACCCCCGTTACACCCGGTTATTTTATGCTATCCTATGGGTAGAATATCTTAATGGGATGCCGATTTCATTGAATTTAGTTATAGACTGTCAACTTGTTGAGTTTGATTGAAAAACAACCAATGACCTTCTTGGTGTCCCTGATGAAGGTTTAGATTATTTTGATCCATTGAAGTGGGATAAATACAAGTACAAGGTATCCGAAGACGAAGTCGAAACCTTCCTTGGCTTCAATCCCACACGAAACACCAATGATATGCTTCTGGTTTATTGTGTTTTGCTTGCCATTATTACCTTTTATGTCAATGGTAAGTCGGACAAACTCCCGAGTAATTTAGATTTTTACATTGCCTATCGAATAGCTATGAGGAACAATTAAACTTTGTAGAGATATTTTTTGTGAATGTGTTGGAGGCAGTTACAAAGAAGTCAAAAGCACTTCCATATAGCAATCTAATTTATAGATTGCTAAAAAAGGCGAATATGGTGTTGGACGAGGCTAATAAAGAGAAAATAGCCACTAAAGACTATTACACCAAAGCTAACGTCCAACAAATCCATAAATCTCGGAAAGAAGCACAAAGAAGGGGCGGTCAAAATGAACCCGAGGAGGAAGAGACCGAAAACATCCCTACAAAAAAACCCATCCCTCCAACACATCCCACCGAGCCTCCCACTAAACCTCAACCTCAAACTCAACCAAGCCCTACCTCTCGAGTGGATAAAGGAAAAGCTCCGATGGAGGAGGATAGTGGTTTCGAGCTACCATTTGATGCCGAGGATGAGGTTAACGCGCTACATAATTATTTAGATCAAATGGGAGAAGACATCACAAAGGAACAAATTCATATTGATGATCTTGATAAGAACAACGAAAATCTCCAAAAGAGGCTCAAGACGCTAGAAACGGAGATCAACGTTCAAAAGACCAAGTACCAGAAGCTCAAGGCCAAATTCAAGGCAGCAATTTCCGGACTATGTTTCTCCTTCGATGAAGACTTATGCTCCTAGTTCTCCCCATTTCCCTCTTAGCTATAGGATAAGGATTAGCAATTGATTTTTATTATGTACTAAAACTTCGTATTGTATTAATGATATTGTTGTTTATCCTTCATTATTGGTTTTTGATGCTTTCAAAAAAAGGAAGAAATTGGTATTAACGTTGGTATACTTGCTTGGTATTGGTAATTGATATTGACATTGGGGTATTGTCATTGGTATACTTGCGTGGTATTGGTAATTGGTATTGACATTGGGGTATTGACATTGGTATACTTGCTCGGCATTGGTAATTGGTATTGACATTGGGGTATTGACATTAATATACTTGCTTGGTATTGGTAATCTTACAATGTTGTTGGTATGCTTGCTTGCTTAATGGAATATAGTTGTTTGCTTGCTTGATGGAAATATATAATATGCTTGCCTACTTAAAATTTTGGCATATTTGGCACATAAGTTGAAAATATGGCATGATGCACTTGCACTTGATGCATGGTTTCGTTGAGGGGGAGCATTTTGACATTTTCATCATATTTATTTGTTTTTGGGAAGATTACGTGTTGGGGGAGGGGGGAGTTTTGGATATGTTCATATGTTTTATGCCTTGGGAGAGCATGGAATACATGGGCTAAGGGGGAGATGTAAAATGTCAAGTTTGAAATTTTTAGCTAGCTTAAATGTAAATTTTCAAGCAAGAACATCTTTTAAATCTTGGCTTTGAAATCATCAAAAATGAGAAGATTGTTGAGACATAAAATGTTTTGGTGATGTCAGATGTTTTAAATAAGTTAAATTTACACTTGGAATTTGATGCAAAATGAGAAAAACACACTATGCTAGAAAGGGTTAAGGTTGGAACTTTACTGTCCAACATCGATCTCTCAAAGACTGGACATCGATCGATCGAAATGACTTCAGTGTCTAAAGGTGAGACTTTGATTGGTCGATGTGGCAGAGGCTCAAAATCAGAAACTCTCTGTTAGACATCGAACCCTCAAATTTGGGGACATCGATCGATCGATGTCACTTCAGTCTCTCCAAAAAAGACTTCGATCGATCGATGTCAGACAGCTTCAAGCCAGAAACTTTCTGGAAGACATCGATGTTCCCCGTAATTCAAATTTTTATGACCGTTGGAACAATATCCAAGGGAGATTCATGGTGTTTTCTTTTTTCAATCTTGTTCAAATTTCTTGTGGACTTTTATCTAACATAATACATATTTCCTTGACTATTATATCCATGTCTAAGCTATTCTAGGTTAGCTATTGATGATCAAATACTCCATAGGGTGGCTAGAGACAAATTGGACATTGTCTTGACATTTGATGGAGTTGAAGACATAGTGGAGGCTCCAAAAACGTGGTGAACACCTCCTACAAGGAGAAGAAGCTCAGATGAGTCAAATACACACTTTCACCATCATCAAGCTTCATTCTTCGTTGTTGTATATATCTCTCATATGTGTAAAAGTGCTTAAAGTTTGTTAAGCTTTTCTTGTTCTTCATTGTTGTATATTGAGAGATAGTGAGTCTAACACAAGAGGAACCACAAACATTTGATCTCTTGGTTGTGTTTAGACTAGTGAGAAAGTGTGATCTCCACTACTTCATTTAACTCACTGTGAGAAAGTTCTTGAGAGAACTTTGTTGAAGTTGTGAGGTAGCAAGAAGTTGTTCTTGCTTAGTGTAAAAGTTGTTGTAGTTGCACAAAAGTGTTTTGTGCAAGAAGTTGTTGTTATGGTTGCTTACACTAAGTTATTAGTGTAAGTATTGCTGTGGTTTTTCTTATTATCTTTAATAAGAAGAGTAGTTGAAAATCCACTTTGACAACAAATTGGTAGTAGAGTAGAATCATTTACAATTCGAACCATTCTATATCCGGTGTACTCATCCGTTGTCTCTCATCTTGCATTCTTTCTTTGATTTTGAATACTTTTTGAGTTGAAGAAAGCCAAAATTACAAAATTCCGTAAAATTGTCGAACATTTATTCATCCCTTCTCTGGAGTCTTTATGACGGACTAACATGGAGATGATTCAAGTGTCTGATTGAAATCACACCAACTTCCTTGAAACATGAAAAGTAAATGAATCTGCGTTAATTTTCTCCTGTTTAAGTTTTGGGGTTTCAGTTTCTTATATCTCTCTCTCCATTTTGCTTTTGTTGCACCGAAAAACTCAAAGATCACTGTATCCACGCCCCCCCCCCCCCCCCCCCCAAACCGAGATTTCAAGCATTGGCACTCATCTTATTTTCTTCTAAGGTCTTTGTATTTTCTAGGCTCTCGTCATTGGTGCTCATTTTAGCTTCTTATCTTGGATACTGTAGCCAACTTTTAGCAAGAAAGAAACACTCTCGTATCATTCTTTTCATACTTCCTCCGTTTCTATCGTAAGCCAAACTTATTTAAAAAAACGTCTATTTACTTATCTTCACTTAAAGTTTTTGGCCGTTTTCTATTATTACCCTTCTTCTTTCTCATTCCACGACGTTAATCAATTCTCGCTCCTTTTAATATACTAATTAATTATAAAAGTACTTTAGTAACAACAGATTAAGTTGGTAAAAGATAAATAGTGAATGAACATTGGGACATACAAAAATAATATATTAGACAATAAAACTGGAATAACAAGAGTATTACTTTTGTAAACTCAAACATTATACCATCATCTGATGTAGAGTTAGGTGTGATGCATTTCCAAGTTTTTAAAAGATATTTGATGAATTTCATGATACATAAAATCTAACTCATCAACCCTAGAATTATGCATATAAGAGAATAGAGCCTCCACGACATATCTCAGTTGGTATTTGAGTTGAGATATTACAAGTAGAAGGATGCATGTTCGAACCAAGACACGCGCAGGGGAGGTGCAGTACTGCTATCTAGGTCAGTAATGACTCATGCCATGGTATTCAGCCTAATTGAGTAAAAGATTTGCAGATTGAGTTTGCAGTAGACACCTTTGTCTTACTAATCTACACAATCGTTAAGTTTCTGACATAAAGTTTTTTAAGGCTAGAGTGATGGAAGCCGGAGAGAATCAGGGCATACCCTTTTTACAACGAGGGTCGTTTCTAACACAATATTGGACAATCGGGAGACAATCCAATTACACATATCGAGAGCAATTGAAGTTGGTTCTGTTTCTTTATTTTTTAATATTATTATTTTTTGTAATAAGACTAATCCAAAGGGACGGTGAAGTTTAATGTGGACGGATCGTACAAGGTGCATGCCAATCAATCTGGTGGAGGAGCTTTCATTCAAGATACTTAGAGTCGGGTTCTAGGCACTTGTAGTTCCTACACTTTTTCTTTGTATGTTTATTCTGAGTTGCAAGCGATTTTGAAAGGTCTACAACTGTACTGTGCACTTAGGTTGAGTAGTATTCAAGTTGATTGTGACTCTATGTTAGCCTTACGGATGGTTCGTACTGGACAATAACACTGGTCAATGATGCATATTATTATATATCCACATAATTACACACATGTAGAATACAAAATAACCAGCCCACAGGACATAGCTCAGTTGGTACTCGGGTTGATATTTGTTACAAAAAGTCAAGAATTCGATTCTGGGGACACACACAGTGTGGGTGTTCAGCTGATTCGGCCTGATTTGCAGACGGACACCTTGTCACTACATAAGTCCTCACCCAACCTAGAAGACCACTGGACTTCTGATTTGCATCCTCCATAATGTTCCTTAGGGGTGAGCCATTGGGAGCCTATAAATCAGGAACCATCTTTGCTCCAAGAATACAAAATAGCCGTCTAACTTAACACATAAGCTTCCTTATGCGCCAAGCTTAGTGACTGCTCTCCTGCTGACATGTCCAGTCAGTTGCAGTTGTCAGTGATAAACTGCTTCTCCTTTCTCCAAGACATAAGCTGCACTGGATCTTTCTTCCTTGTCAACTAAGTTGATCACCTGCCTGTTAGGCTCAGTAGTGGCTTCATTCCGTCTGCAACAAAGTGCAGCATTGTGTTCACTTTTCCATGCACTCTTCACCTTCAGCTCCTGATGTTGTTGACCTTTCTGTGCTCCAACAGTCTTAATCAAACTTCTACCCGAACTTCAGCGAGAACAATATCGGGTACAGTAATCAAAAAGTTCTTCCAATGAGTTTTCTCCATGGGCGAGGAGTACTGCAATAAGTTTGATTGTGATCCTCTAGATGACGATGACGTTTGCCCCTTTGATTGTCACTGTGGTGTACTCAAATGTAGTCCGGTGTCAGGATCAAACTCTGAGGCGACAAATTCAAGAAAACTAAAGTTTGGTTCAAGAATGCTTGCAATGCATTCCCTTGTTCTCTTCCCTTGTTCTCTTGATCCAGGAGTTGAGGATACCTGCCCGGAATCTTTCTGTTTTTGTGGTGCATACAAATGTGCTCAAAATCCCTAAACTGAAAGCTGAGGCCCTACGCTCTTGTTCCGTTATTCCGTTGACTGCTAGGAAGCATTAAAAACACAATCTGAGTTTTTTTTTTTCTGTATTATGGTTAAGTTGTTAGGTCCCTTAGAACACACTAGAAGGGGGGTTGAATAGTGTGTTCACCAAGTATGGATATTTTATGGCTATTTTTCGTTCTGAAGTGCAACCAATACTTGGGTGTGTTCTTTAGAAGGAATAAAGACTTGCAAGAAAATAAAGAACACAAGTATGTATAGAGGTTCAAGTCAAATGACTCTACTCCTCTATCTTCTTGATGTTTCACAAGAAGGATTTTGAAATGGGGATTGTTATTTCTTTTGGGGGAAACAACAATCAAGAACAAAATCCAGAAAATAGAAAAACTAGGCACCTTGCCTAGACCACAACCAAGAAGTCTAACCCTTTGAAGTTTAGCCTTCAAAGATCTTCTTTGCCCTCAAAGAAATCTTGTAGGGAGAATAGTGCACCACACACTATCAACTAACCCTTCAAAGTCTAGAAATCTCAAACAAGAAGCACCCTTGCTCCTTGACCAACAATCTACCCAATCTCTCACAATATGATCTCACCAAGAAGAAGACTCTTCTTCTCCTTACAATAAACACTCTAAACAATAAAGTAAAATGTACAAATATTACAAGTATTTTGAGAGCTTGAGCTTGAGAGAATTTGAGAGCTTGAAAATTAGAAAGTTGGAGAAGACAATGGAAGAAACCCTTATTTTATCAACTTCAAAGTTTCTTCCCGTTTGAAACCCTCTGCACTGACATTAATGGGTTTTGGCTTCATGTGTTGGTGAGTCCTCATCATTGGAGATCTCCCTTTGGCATGTAGCAACATTCTTGGAGAGATTTCAAAATGAATGCCAAGAAAGGAAACCTGAAATCTTCTGCAGAGAGGAACCTGTGAAAAAGACACTGAAAGGGGAGGGTACAAAGAGTCAACTGATGTTAAAAAGTGAAGTTTAAGACCTTTGTAACGTTGGTCACATGAAGCGCCTAATGTGCAAAAAGCACAGGCGTTCGAAGTGACATTGAGCGCTTGATGTGAAAATGAACAATCGTTCGAAGTCACATCAAGCGCCTAATGTGGGCTTCTTAAGTCGTTCGAAGTCACATGAAGCGCTTAATGTGGCTCTTCATGCTTGTTCGAACTAACTCTGATTTTTTCTCAGAGAAAGTACTTAGGAGTACGTGCCCAACCAGGAAAAAGTACTTTTGGCTTGGTGGACTGCATAAAGCGCCTAAAGGAGCGTTCAAAGTGTTCGCACTTTTCAACAGGGCACATGAAGCGCCTAATCAGGCGTTCAAAGTTTCCTGATTTTCAAACACACACATGAAGCGCCTGATCTAGGCGTTCGAAGTGTTCGCACATCCAGACACATCACATAAAGCGCTTAATCAAGGCGTTCGAAGTGTACTGGACTCCACCAAGGTACATTAAGCGCCTAATGTAAGAGTTCGAAGTATACTGACTTCAAACCACACACATGAAGCGCCTAATCACTTGTTCGAAGTACAGAATTTGTGCAAATCATCAAAACTCAGCATATTCTAACATAAGTCTCATGTTAAACAGTTATGGTTTCGCAGAGGTTTGGAGGTGCTTTTTTGCACAGTTTGTGCAGGAAAAGATATGCTCATACAACTTCCATGTCGTGGTCTGTTGCGGTACTATGGAATATGTTTGATTGAAAACAGTTAACGTGCAATTAAAAAAACCGATGTGTGTCGCTTTCTTAGTGATGTGATAGACAATGTCAAAATGAAAGTGTTTTTTTGGTGACTTATTTTCCAAATGCTTTTCTTCAAAAGAATATACGGTTAAACATCTCTTAGCATTTTCAAGTTTACATATGGTTCTGTTGATTTAGTAGATTCTTGAGTGTATTATTCAAGTATTCCACTTGTTAGAAAAAGTACGTTAAAGTACGTTTTCATGTGCTCCAAACTTATATAGAGCGTGTATAAGGTCGGTCAAGAGATTGGTATGGAACGTAGAAAACTGGGTGAACCTCAGTTGGACATCGATCTCTAACATAGATCGATCGAAGTACATCGATCGATCTATGTTAGAGATCGACGTGGATCTGAGGACTTCGAACGATGACTTCGATCGATCGTAGTAACATCGATCGATCGAAGTAACTTTGAAGTAAGAGATCGATGTAGTCTGTTTGACTTCGATCGATCTAAGTAACTTTGAAGTGAGAGTTCGATGTAATCTGTTCGACTTCGATCGATCACATCGATCGATCGAAGTGACATCGATCGATCGATGTGATCGATCGATGTCCAACAGACAGCTCTGTTCATCAGAAGTTACAGTTTTTAATCCAAGAATCATCTCTCTTCGGCCAAAAACGGTGATCAACGGCTCTTGGAGGTTAGAATAAGGCTGAGAGTGATTTCAAAGAATGTTTTTAACACTTCTAAGGTCTATAAATAGAAGACCTTGCTACTTTCAATAGAGACAATTATCTTTTGCAAAAATTTGAGTTCTCAGCATTATTGTGATCTTCTTCTTCTCTTTCTCTACCTTCAACAAGCAAGTTCACTCTTTCTCCTCTAGAGCAAAGGGAAGAAAGATAGCCGTTATATCCTGGGAAGCATTTGCTTGAAGACTACCTTGCTCTTTGGTAGGAGCAAAATTGCTTTAAGGACAGTGACTACTTTGTCACGTCTCGGCTTCATTTTCTGTGATTACCATATTCTCATTCTTCATTTCCAACAGTCTTAAAGCAATTTTGAGTTGAGAATATGGCAACAAGACAAGCACCAGTTCCTGATATGTCTAAGATGGAGCCATTCGATGGCAAGTTCTTCAAACGTTGGGCTGCAAAGGTGCTATTCTTTCTAGAGATGATTTCTGTTTCGTATGTGCTTGCTAAAGACAGACCAACAGATGAAACAGAAGGCAAAAAGTATGATGCTGACAATACTACGTGTAGAGGACACATTCTGCACTTCCTCTCCAACTCTCTATTTGACATTTATGTCAAATTTACGTCAGCAAAGGATATTTGGGCAGCACTTCAGAATAAATATGGTTCTGAAGATGTTGGAAAAAGAAAGTATGTGGTCAGCGAGTTTCTTAAATTCCAAATGGTGGACCACATACCGATCAATGATCAAATTCACCAATATCAACAGTTGGTGGATAACATGGAGCAAGAAGGCATTAGAGTTGATGAAACTTTTCAAGCAGCGGCCTTGTTGGAAAAGCTACCTTCTTCTTGGAGCAAATACAAGAAGAGAGGTAAACATGATGATGCCAAATTAACCTTGGATGCAGTCATCAAGCACATTCACATTGAGGAGAATAATCGGCTTGATGACAATGAACATGATGAAAGAAGTTCTCGAGCCAATGTGGTGGAGCACAAACCCAAGAGGCAAAAGACTCAGCAAAATGGCAAAGGTAAGACATTTGTGCAGGGACAAGGGCAGAAGAAGATGAAAGGTGCATGCTGGGTGTGCGGAAAGCTGGGACACAGAGCAGCCAAGTGCAACCAGCGGAAAGGCCAGTCCAGCAGTCAAGCACATCTCGTGGAGACAACTAGGACAAGTGACGAAGTCATTGCTGCGGTCGTCTTATCTGAGGTAAACCTTGTCGGTGGTTCTTCGGAATGGGTGGTAGACACTGGGGCTACCAAGCACATTGCAACCAGTAAAGATCTATTTTTTGAATATCAAGAAATAGATGATGGCGAGCAAGTCTTCTTGGGAGATGCACACGGTATCAAGGTTCTTGGTAAAGGAAAGGTGCTCCTCAAGTTGACTTCTAGCAAGAGACTGGAGTTGAACAATGTGTTACATGTTCCTGCGATGCGTAGGAACTTGATTTCCGGAGTACTACTGAACAAGGCTAACATTAAACTTGTTCTTGAGTCTGATAAGCTTATTATGTCTAGGAATGAGGACTTTGTCGGGAAAGGGTATTGCTCCGGGGGCTTACTTGTATTGGATGCTGTATGTACTATAAATAATAAGAATGCATCTAGTTCTGCTTATGTCGTTGAGTCTTTGAATATTTGGCATGCAAGATTAGGACATGTTAATAAAGATGCATTAAAAAGACTAAAGTTCACCAATCTGATCTCTTATGTATGTGAAGATGACTTTGGGAAGTGTGAATTTTGTGTAGAAGCAAAACACCACAAGAAGTCATTTAAGTCTGTTAAAAGAACAACAGATAAGTTGGAACTCATACATAGTGATCTTGGTGACTTTAGAGGCTATACTAGTAAAGGTGGTAAAAGATATTACATAACATTTATTAATGATTTCTCTAGATACACTAGAGTTTATTTGTTAGCAAATAAAGATGAATCTGAAAGCATGTTCATCAGGTATAAAAATGAAGTTGAGAATCAACTAGATAGAAAAATCAAAAGGTTGAGGACAGATAGAGGTGGTGAGTATAATGTGTTGTCTTTACAAAGATTTTGTGAAGATAATGGAATTATACATGAGTTCACACCTCCTTACACTCCTCAATCTAATGGAGTCGCAGAAAGGAAAAATAGAACGCTTAAGGATATGATGAATGCCATGCTTATAAGCTCAGGTTTGCCTAACAATATGTGGGGAGAGGCAATCCTTTCGGCATGTCATATCTTGAATAGAATCCCACATAAAAAGACCAATAAAACTCCTTATGAACTTTGGAGAGGCTTCGCACCTAACCTGAATTACTTCAGAGTGTGGGGGTGCTTAGCTAAGGTTGGTATACCAGAGTTCAAAAGAAGTAAAATTGGTCCTAAGACTAATGATTGTGTTTTCATAGGATATGCTCAAAATAGTGCTGCATATAGATTCATGTTGGTTGATAGTGGTTCTATTGTTGAATCTAAGAATGCTGAGTTTTTTGAGCATATTTTTCCTATGAAGAAAGAGTCATTAGTAAGTCCTAAATTTGAAAAAGGTGAGTCTAGTAAAACAACTAGTAATGATATTTCACCTAGAAGAAGTAAGAGAAAAAGAGTAGCAAAATCTTTTGGAAATGATTTTGTTACTGCGTTCATTTTAGAAAATGACCCAACTACATATCAAGAAGCAGTAATGTCTATAGACTCTAAGTTTTGGAAAGAAGCTATCAATAGTGAACTTGAGTCTATACTTAGCAACAATACTTGGGAACTCGTAGACTTGCCTAGAGGTTGTAAACCTATCAGTTGTAAATGGGTCTTTAGGAAGAAACTAAAGGCGGATGGAACAATTGATAAGTTTAAAGCTAGGCTTGTGGCTAAAGGGTTTACCCAACAAGAGGGAATAGATTTCTTTGATACCTATTCTCCTGTTGCTAGAATTACTTCTATTAGAGTGTTAGTAGCTTTAGCTTCAATTTATAAGTTAGTCATACATCAAATGGATGTTAAAACAGCTTTTCTAAATGGAGATTTAGAAGAAGAAATCTATATGAAACAACCTGAAGGTATGATAGCTAAAGGTCAAGAGCATAAAGTTTGCAGGTTGAAAAGTCATTATATGGATTAAAACAAGCTCCTAAGCAATGGCATGAGAAATTTGATAATGCTTTGCTATCTAATGGATATGTTGTAAATGAAAGTGATAGATGCATTTACAGTAAGTTTGAAAATCTTGATGGTGTCATTATTTGTTTATATGTTGATGATTTGTTAATCTTTGGTACAAATCTTGATGTTGTAAATAGTACTAAAGTATTTTATCATCTGTTTTTGAAATGAAAGACATGGGAAAGCAGATTTGATACTTGGTCTTAGACTGATAGAGAAATGTGGGGGTTATATGCTTTCTCAAGTCGCATTATGTTGAAAAGGTTTTGAGGAAAATTAAGCCATTTTGATGTGAAACCTGTTAGTACTCCGTATGATGCATCCATAAGGTTAGAAAAGAATAAACATGATGGTGTGTCACAAGTGTGAATATGCTAAGATCATTGGCAGTGTCATGTATCTCATGAATTGTACTAGGCCAGATATAGCATATTCTGTTAATCGTTTGGCGAGATATACTCATAGTCCAAGTAAAGAGCATTGGGATGCTTTGAAACGGCTATTGAGATATCTACGAGGGACTATGGACTTGGGACTTACTTTTACCGGAAGTCCTGCAGTTCTGGAAGGTTATTGTGACGCTAATTGGGTCACAGATAACTGATGAGATAATTCCACCTAGTGGGTATGTATTTACTTTGGGTGGTGGTGCCATTTCATGGAAGTCCTCTAAACAAACTTGTAAGGCTAAATCAACAATGGAGTCTGAATTTGTTGCTTTAGAACTTGCTTGTTCAGAGGCGGAATGGTTAAGGAATTTACTAGTTGATATTCCTTTGTGGACTAAGCCTATGCCATCTGTTTTTGTTCATTGTGACTCACAGGCAGCTATTTCTCGAGCAAGGAACAAAATATATAATGGAAAGAGCAGGCATATCCGCTTGAGGCACAATATTGTGCGTGACTTGATTAGTTCTGGGGTGGTTAACTTGGAATACATCAAAACCGAGTTGAACCTGGCTGATCCCTTAACTAAAGGCTTGAACCGAAAACTGGTTCTTAAGACATCAAGAGGAATGGGACTTGTTCCGTTGAGGTGAATTCTCTATGACAGGAACCCAACTCGCTATTAGTAGAGATCCTACAAACGGAGTTCAATGTGGTAAGAACACGTCATAGAAGAATTCTATAAAGTACTATTATTTGTCCTTCCTATAATGATGTACTTGTGGATAGTACTTATTATTTATTTGAGGGTGAGATGTAAATCTCTTAATGGATGATTCATAGCCATTATAGATGGTGGTGTGTTGTAATACACTTGATGAATATCACCTATATAAGTGTGGAAGTGGGGCCGCTTCCTATGAGAGCCTTGGAAAACTCTCTAGAGCGCTTATGAACTCTGGGATTGGGTGTAGGGCCGTTAATGCACCATACCGCGAACTTGTATGAAGTTAGATGTTGACATGTCATTTGTGTGATCATATAAACAGTAGTGAAATATGTGGTTCAAGACGGTTGTCACCCTATTTCCGTTTATATATCTTCAGATGTACTATCGGATAGTTCAAGACGTTTGTCACTACTCCGTTATGTGTCTTCATCTTATTTTGATTGAGAAGAAGTCCGTTGTTTATCATATGAAAGGTTCATATAAAGTTTGGATCATGTGGGGGATTGTTAGAAAAAGTACGTTAAAGTACGTTTTCATGTGCTCCAAACTTATATAGAGCGTGTATAAGGTCGGTCAAGAGATTGGTATGGAACGTAGAAAACTGGGTGAACCTCAGTTGGACATCGATCTCTAACATAGATCGATCGAAGTACATCGATCGATCTATGTTAGAGATCGACGTGGATCTGAGGACTTCGAACGATGACTTCGATCGATCGTAGTAACATCGATCGATCGAAGTAACTTTGAAGTAAGAGATCGATGTAGTCTGTTTGACTTCGATCGATCTAAGTAACTTTGAAGTGAGAGTTCGATGTAATCTGTTCGACTTCGATCGATCACATCGATCGATCGAAGTGACATCGATCGATCGATGTGATCGATCGATGTCCAACAGACAGCTCTGTTCATCAGAAGTTACAGTTTTTAATCCAAGAATCATCTCTCTTCGGCCAAAAATGGTGATCAACGGCTCTTGGAGGTTAGAATAAGGCTGAGAGTGATTTCAAAGAAGGTTTTTAACACTTCTAAGGTCTATAAATAGAAGACCTTGCTACTTTCAATAAAAATAATCATCTTTTGCAAAATTCTAAGTTCTCAGCACTTTTCCTGATCTCATTCTTCTCTTTCTCTACTTTGATCAATCAAGTTCAGTCTTTCTCCTCTAGAGCAAAGGGAAGAAAGGCAGCCGTTATATCCTGGGAAGCATTTGCTTGAAGACTACCTTGCTCTTTGGTAGGAGCAAAATTGCTTTAAGGACAGTGACAAGTTGGTCACGTCTCGGCTTTGATTTCTTGTGATTTCATATTCTCATACTTGTTTTCTTTCACCACTCGCTCGAACCAAAGAGAAGAAGAATCCACCTTTCATAGTTATGACTCGCACAGTTCAAGGGAGCTTAGTGCAGGGGTGCCACACAAGAGTCCGCCATATAATGGACGAGTTTAAGTTGTCTATTTCAGAAGCGACAGATATGTTCTTTTATCACATGTCCATACGGATAGTTTTAAGATTAGATACTAGTATATTGTAAGTTTTTATGATACTATACTAAAATATAAGTTTATAAGCTTAGACGTAATTCGATCACATCATAGAACATGGCTGATGATTCATAAAATGGAACTTCTTCAAGTTAGGGATACAACCTTTCTGATTTAACAAGAACTCTCCTCTACATGTTTTTCTGCTGATTCAATAGATTCTTAGGTGTATTCTTCAAGTATCCATTCGATCTCTAGGCTTGTTTATTCTGATCGCTGAAAACTAAAAAGAAGTAGAATCCATCTTTCATAGTTCTGCCTCACGCAATAAGAGGAAGCTTAGCGCAAGAGTACCACACAAAAGTTCGCCATATAATGGACGAGTTCAAGTTGTCTATTCCAAAAGACGAGTTCAAGTTGTCTATTCCAAAAGAGACAGATCTATTCTTTATCACATGTCCATATCGATAGTTTAAAGATTAGATACTCGTGTATTGTAAGTTTTTATGATACTATACTAGAATATAAGTTTATAAGCTTGACGTCTTTCGATCACATCATAGAACATGGCTGATGATTCATAAACCGGAACTTCTTCCAGTTAGGGATAGAAGTTTTTTGATTTAACAAGAACTGTCGTATGCTCTACTTACTGAAGACGTAACCTTTTGAAATTTTTTGAAAACACCAAAGGAAAATCAATAAAACTGTTGGATAATTTCCTTTATGGATAAGGATTATGAGAGATTCCTAAATAGTAGGAACTTAAGATATAGTATATTTCCTTAATGATGTTTATGCTTTATACGTGTTGTGAATCCGTTATTACTTCAATTGGTATCAGAGCCGAGGTTGTTTGAAGAGGGAGGAGCCGCCGTGTGGTTTGATCCGGGAAGGAGACTACTGTGTTCTTCATATCAGCAAGGGCCGGATTCTGTTCATCCTTGATGAAGATGTGTGATATCGAAGGAATCTTCAACACAAAGTATGAGATTCAATTGATCCAGGTTCGGATGATGTTAAGAAGAATGATATAGCCATAGCCTTCCTGTTTCAAGCAATCCCCGAAAACTTGATCTTGCAAGTTGGCAATCAAGAAACGTCCAAAGCGATTTGGGAGACAATCAAGACCCGCCATCTTGGTGTGGATAGAGTGAAGGAGGTGCGACTCCAAACCCTAACCGAATTTGATAGACTAAAAATGGGAGAAACAGACTCTATCGATATGTATGCCGGGAAGTTGTCCGAAATTTCTGCAAGATCGGCTACCTTGGGGCAGCCTTTGGAAGATTCAAAATTGGTAACGAAATTTCTTAACAGGTTAACAAGATCGAAGTTTATACACATCATTGCATCATTAGATCAAGTGTTGGACTTGAACAAGATCGACTCCGAGGATGTGGTTGGTCGTTTGAAAGCATCTGAGGAACGGATTAATGAAGACAATATTAATTCGAATCCTCAAAGTACTATCCTATATACTAATGCGGCAGCACAACAAGGCACTTCGGATCAAAGAGGTCGAGGCCATGGGGCGCGTGGTAGAGGCTGCAGCCAGGGAAGAGGCCGAGACAGCGGGTCAGATCGACAACAAGGCACCGACAACACCTTTGTGGAGCACACCAACCACGGACAGGGAAGAGGAAGTTCGAAGAAGGACCGTTCGAGATTAATATGCTTTCGGTGTGATAAACCGGGATACTTCGCAAGCAAGTGCCCTGAAAGGAGAGCAAGGCCGAGTGATGCTCTTATGGCCTATGGGCATGACATAGATGAGACGGTCTTTGTGCATGAACTTGTGACTCACCAACCTCAAGAGATTAATTTAAATGAAAAGAACTTGATGCCGAGTAAGTTGACTTCTCAACCTTTTGAAGATCACGTATGGTATCTTGATAACGAGGCAAGTAATCATATGTCAGGGAATAGATCTTATTTCTCCGAGATGAATGAAAACGTAAAAGGCAAGGTAAGATTTGGAGACGGATCTTGTGTTGAGATTAAAGGAAAAGGATCAATAATCCTTCAAGGAAAATCGGGTGAGCAACGATTGCTTAGTGGAGTCTATTTTATACCAGAGTTGCGAATCAACATAATTAGTCTCGGGCAAGCAACCGAAGCCAGGTACGAAGTGATTCTTTGTTAGATTTGAATTCTAATTAGTATGAATTAAAGATAGAGTCATTGTCTTGATATTCCTTAAGTTGTCTTTATCTATTCTAGTTAGGATTTGTTTTAATGATGTTTATCTAGTCCTATTAGGGTTTGATTTTGTTTATACTAGTTAGTCTATAAATAAAGGGGGCTGACCATAGTAGATGGTGCGCCAAGAGTGCCAAGAGCAAGAGAATATAAAGTAGGCCCGTCAAGTTCGAATCCCATAGAAGGAGATGCTAGAAACAGGCAATCCCGCCCAAAAACTTACCCGGTGGGTAAAAGCCTGGATGATGTGACAGCAGCTGTCAGTCAACCAATTGACATCCTACATCATGTGATCCCAACAACCTCTCTCCTCCCCACCATCACTCCACAAATGCCACCTAGACCTTCCCCCACCAACCTGTCATCTCTTGTGGCCCCTTTTGCTGTAAGAGTTGACCCTCCAACATCCAAAATTCAAAAAACTCAACTTGATACCCATCATCCTGCCCACCCCTCATCCCAACCAGCTCAGCCTGCAGTTCAGCCAGCACAAGACATAGCTTGGAATGCACTCTTTGCAAACGACAGGAAACCTGAGCACGACCTCAGGCTTAAAAAAGTAGAAGTGAGCATCTCAGGCCAGGTGCACATCAACATTGATGGACTGAGCAATGACGAGGAAGTAGATCGTTGTCTTGTAGGCTGCTTTGTTGGAACATTTCCAGGTCGGCAAGTAGTGCATAGCCTCTCCAAGACCTGGAAGGCTAAGCACACAGTGGAGTTTCATGCTTCTGGATGGATTATCTTCAAATTTGAGGCGACCAATGAGATGGAAGAGGTACTTTGTGCAGGACCATACTTTGGCATGGTAGATCTCTTATTCTTAAGAAAATGCCCAGATTCTTTACGTTTGGTGCAACTAAAATGGCGCAAGTTCCAGTTTAGGTGAAACTTCCCAACCTACCAATAACACTCTGTTTTGACCAGAATCTATCTGGAATCTGTTCTCAGCTCGGCGAACCGCCATATGACGACCAACTCACAACCAATAGGAGCACATGAAACTATGCACGTGCCCTAGTGGAAGTTGATTTCAGCAAGGAGCTGATGACCTCGGTAGAGTTAGTACTATCGAAAGGCACCATGATAGTTCAGAAGGTTGAATATGAACGACTGCAGATGTTCCACAGAGAATGTAAGCAACTCAGTCACAGCGCCGCCTCCCATAAGCAAGCTGCCCAGCAAACTCCAACGAATACCATCAAGGCTGAGTTGCAGACAGTTCGGCTCAGCTCAACACAGCCCAGGTCAGCATAGCCTCAACTCCTAACACTTTCTCCCACCATCCCCCAACAAAAAAACCACCAGAAGACCCGGGTTCAGCTCTACTAATCCGCAACAGCCCAGCTTAGCCCAGCAACAAAAACTACAACAACAACCAAAGTCCATCCAGAAATAGTCCTGCCTTCCATCACCTAAGCTCGGCCAAACACCTGCCCAGCACACCAACCACCTCATCCCAGCCATCCAATCACTCAGCCCAGTCAGTGCCTTGAGATTGCTATTGTCATACCCCAACATGGTTTTGATCAAATGACAGAAAATGCCTCTGCTCAGCCTGAACAAAATCCTGTAGAGCTAGGTCAAACTCAGTAAGCTAGCGTCTAGTGGAGCACCACGTGAACAGAATCAACTCATTGCTCCAAGACGGATTCACTGAAGTGATTTCCAGGTCTTCATTATAGATAGGGTATCTTCTTGCTTTGATCGGCAATTTCTTTACTGCTGGTTTACTTTGTGTAGAAAACGATGCTTTAGAAAGTTAACAATCTCGTCCATCCATGTGCCGTGATAGACAGTTTGAAGCACCTCGACCTGGTCATTATCTCATTTCCTAATAAGCTCCATAATAACCTTTTTGGCCAAGGATGTTGGAGTCGTTGAGGTGAGACGAGAAAGTACGTCAGCACTTTTGTTGTCTGACCTCATTATATGTTTGATCTTGGAAGATTTAAACATTCCCTTAAGTTGCTTGACCATTAATAGATACAGCTTTATGTGATCTTTTTTGGCTTCGTAATCACCCATAATAAATAGAGAATCACTATCCGATTTAATGTTATGAGCCCGAGCATTCTAGAAAGGCTGAGTCCAGCAATCAAGGCTTTGTTGTTTATGGTGTCGAAGCCAAATTAAAGTGCGTATCAAGTTATTTCTCTTTTGGACTTATGATCAAGAGACCTACTCCGCTGCCATTGAGGGAAGAGAATTCATCAACATAGATGGTCTATTGTTCCTCTATGGCCTGCTCGTCCTCTAATTAGCCCCCCTCAGCAATAAAATTTGTCAAGACTTGAGCCTTAACGGTAGTCGAGAGTTGGTAATCAATGTCGGCCAATTCCACGACCCATTTGGTTGCTCGGCCAGTCATCTCGGGCTTAAACAGACTGCTTCAAGGGTTTATCGGTGACGACCACAATAGGATGAATTTGAGGATAGAGCCTGATTTTTCTTGCGGTGATGACCAACACCAAGACTATCTTCTCAACGTTAGTATATCTTACCTCAGGTCCATGCAATACTTTGCTAACAAAGTGTATTGGCTTATGCATGATGTCTTTCTCTCTGAGCAGAACACATATGATGGCTTCATGATAGACAGCCATATATATGTACAACACCTCATCAAGAATGGGCAAATTTAAGGTCGACACTTCAGCCAACTAGGCTTTCAAGTCATCAAAGGCCTGCTGACACTTGTCATCCCACCGCAGCATGGTTCTTTTCTTCTGAATTTGAAAAATAGGGAGTGATCTTTCATTCGACTTGGACAGAAATCTGTTCAGCACCATGATCCTTCCAAATATTCTCTACACCTCTTTGATGTTGCAAGGTCGGTGCATAGCTTTCAAAGCTTCAACTTTGCCGTGGTTTAGCCTAAACTTCTTCCATGGAGACCATGTACCCTAAAAACTTTTTGTTTTGGACCCTCAAATGTACACTTTCTACTCAATCACATCCTGGAATCTCAGAGGATGATGACCACATCTCTGAAGTTTTGGATATACACATCAAGTCTTGCTCTCAATTAGCATATCATTAATGTAAACTTCCTTGATTTGACAAATTCGTTCCTTAAACAAAGAATTATTATCCAATCTTTTATATATGTCTCTCACATTTTTCAACCTAAAAGGCATGTTGATATAGCAGTAGGTGATTTCCTCAATAATGAAGGAGGTTTTGTCTTAGTCTTCTTTAGCCATGACTATTTGATGATAGCCTTTAAATGCGTCGAGAAAGTCGAAGACCTTATGCCCAATCATTGAATCCACTAACCTGTCAATCTTTGACAATGGATAACAGCACTTTAGGCAAGCTTTATTGAATTATGTGCAGTCAATACACATCCTCTAAGATTTTTCAGGTTTTGGCACCACCACAAGATTTGCTAGCTAGGTGGGATAGATGACTTCTATCATAAACTGACAGCAAGCAATCTGCTAGCCACCATCTTGATTACCTTGATTCTTTTAAGAGTTGAAGTTTCTCTTCTTTTGCTTGAGATGTTTGACGCTAAGATCCAGAAAAAGTGATCGGGATGCCTGAGATGTCCTTGGCTGTCAAACCTAAGATCACTGCAAATTTTCTCAACAAATTATATGGTTGGCTTGGCAACTCGGCAGGCATCTAACTTTTGATTTTGATCACATTCTCAGGCCATTTAGGATCCAAAGTGTAATATCGGACTGCGTTGTCTGACTCTAGATTCTCCTCAGTCACAGGAATAATATCATCAAGGCTTACTTGCTATGGATATCCTTTATTTACTATGGTATAGCAACTCTGAGCCACCTGCATGATCCTATGTCTGGTCACCACCCTGGCTGGGGGGAACTTTAGGCTAACATGTATAGGTGAGACGGTTTCCTTAAAGTGGATCAAAGCCGGCCTACGAAGGAGAATATTGTAGCCTAACCTTTCTTTTACGATGACAAAATCTATCCACAGATTACGACATCTGGGATGTTTGCCTAAGGTGAATATAACTTAACTAGGCTTACTAGCTACACTGTAATATGAGAGATTCCTTTGAAATCGTATTTGGAAAATCGTATCGATATTTAAAAATTACTTTAAGTCGTGCATCGCATATTTTGAAAATCACCCTTACAATATAAATATATTGTGAAGCTGGATTGGTTGCGAACAAAGGGGCCGTCCGAGTACGTATAACTATATCGATAGGCCACTCGTACACATATGACTACCAATTGGACCGTCCATGCATATATGCCTATATCGATAGGCCGCCTAGACACATCGACCATTGGGGAGCCAATTCATAAGTGTTGTGATATAGTCACTTGTAAGGAAAGTGGCATGGCCATCGCATCAGGATCACACTTGAAATCGTTATCGAAAATCGTATCGAATTATCGAATCGCATCGTATCGCACTGAAAATTGTTATTTTGGAAATTGAATTTGAATATCAAAAATTGATTTGATTTGCATCACATCGATTTTGAAATTGTATCATCGATTTTGATTGTACTAACACCTGGTTGGTTATCGACTAGTTGTCAGTTGATGGGATATCGATTGGTTTGATTTGTTTGGGATTGTTGATTATATTGTTTGATTGTTATAAGGGTATAATCATAAATCTTATTTGCGAATGGAAACATGCTATTTTATATATTCATATTTGTTTGATAACACTTGTTTCTTCATGTATGATCTCATGGTAAGTACAGCGAGGCTACTTATTGGGCGACGTATGTCGCTCATGTTATACCTCGTTGCTTTTTTTTTTTGCAGAGAGACAGGAATATGAGTTAGTACACATCGAGGATGATCAAGAGTGGAGATTCTGAGGATTCGAGGATACTCTGATAGGACTTGTTGAGGATTTAGTTTAGACAATTGTTTTGATATTCGAGGTTTATGTATTTTTTTGGAGACTTAGTATTTATTATCGACATTTGACATTTGTATAAAATTAGATTTGCCTAGACATTTATAACGATGATGATGGTTATTTCGAGGTTTTTATTTTATGACTTCCGTTGTCACTTTACAGACGTGCAATTGAATTGTATTGACGCCTTGTATTTTCCTTAACAAAATACGGCGGATGAGCCGTTTCGAGTACTAGGGCTCGAGAAGGGTCGCTACAAGAAAAGAGCCTACAATTGAGCCTTGGACACAACCAATTTAAAGAGAGATTTAAAGCTTGTAAAAATTGTATAAATTTATATCTTACTTTTGATGCCTTGTTTATTGCACATATGAGAGCTTCATAATGTAGCACAAGCGAAGCTTAATATTTATAACTTCCCTTTGCATGTGATAGACTTTAGTTGACAGATGTGTTCTATTTTAATCCTATCTAAGACATATTTGGTCAAATTCTTAGACAGAGCGCCAAGAGAAGTGGGGATGTAAGTCAAAAAGCATGCTTCATGTTGCTTGTTGTTAAGCTAGATGAAGAAGAGTATGCTGGTGAAGTCCAGGAATGCACGTTCTCTCAGAAGACAATATAAAAATTTAGAAGACCCAACTATGAAGCACTTTGACTAAACCATCGAAAACATAGATAGCTCCCTGGATTCCCACAATTTCTTTATTGCCTTTAAAACTGAAATCTTACACCAGGTCCGGAATAGGAGTTCAGATTAACTAGTCTATGTCAGGGGCACAAAACTCATCTGTGTTACAGGAGCAGCCTGGATCGCATGCTAGCTCACCATGACTTATATGACATTCGCCACCAGGGCACCGAGCTAGTTTCAGTTTTCGATTGATTGAAAGAGCGAGTTCGCCACTGAGCCTCTTCCTTGAATAGTATGGATTTGACGGTATGAGGGTCTTCTCATTCCCCTCTACTTGAACTGCAAGACAAGGTCAGTCGTTGAAGTATGAATTATTCGATTGGGAGAGATTGCTATTAAACATATAGCTACTTGTAAGAATTTTGGAGGTAACCTCATATTGTGTCCCTTCAAGCAAATACCTTTTTCTTTGCTCTGGTTGCCAGCACCTCTTTAGAATCATTTTTATTCATTTATAATTTTGCAACGTCTATATATATTGTTTTTTTTTTTTGGAAATGATTAAATTGGGTTAACGTGTCACTTTGTAAAAAAAAAATGTTACATATTAACTCCCGAACTCGTCTGGGAACGAACAAAAATTGAAGTAGGAGGAAGAAGAAGAATTCATAAGAAGGGATGAGGAAAAAAATAAAAAATTACTGGGTTTTCCATTTAATATGTTCTAAAACAAACGTATACTAACACATTATGATTGTCTATTTTCACATCAGATTGATTCCAAATACATATACAATCCTGTAGTTATCAGTCAAATGATATTAAAACAAATGCTTAACTTATCTAGTTGCAGTAACTTTTTGGTACCTCCGAGGGACATCCTTATCAAAAAAATACACATAGTATTTGTAAACCCCACACAATTGCGACGAATCGATGCGGTAATAGGGGACGCGTCAGATGCACCCAATAGGGACATGACATGTGCCCCCTATAAAAAGCAAAAAAAAATTCTAAACCTGCAAGATGCCACGTGGCGGCCTGTCATTGGCTACGTCATTTCGCGTCCCGCCCACCCCGCATCATTCAAACTTTTCCCCACACAATCAGTATCGCAACGTACACACTAAGCATGTAGAAGGCATGCGCTATTTCAGAAAATCCTACTAATGTTTCTCTAACCTACAGTGAAAGAGGCATTGTTCTTATCTCTCTAGATAGTCGAAAGGATTACTCTTAAACTTGTCTTTCCTACACTGTGAAATATCAACTTGGGTAATTGAACAGAGAAGATAGACACTTTTTTAAAGGCCAAACAACATTGAGAAGTTTATGAAGTAATCGTTTCATGAGCACAACTAACAACTTAAATTTCTTTTGACAAGTAAACTAGGTTTAAGAGGATGAAAAAGGAAGCGTAGGAACAAACGAGGAGGTAGCGTCACGACAACCGCTCCGCGCCTTATGCAATCTCTGTCAACCGAAACTGCAGAGGTTCACTAATTATGTTTTAAAATGATACGGGAGAATAGGATTGTTATGAAAACGATATACGGAATCTATACATATTATTTCAGAAGAAAAAGGATAGTTCATCAGCGTAAATTGTTGAAGAACTAAATACTGACCTGTGGAACTGAGCAAAAACAGTATGAGGAAGCAAGTGAGGCGACCCATTCTGCTCAATGTGTTTCCCAATTGTTCCCTGGCCCAGTATGAAATCTTGGAGACGTCTGAGTTGCATGCAAATGGAGGACTATATTTAGACTGGACCATCCTTCACAATGCATTCAGATGCAGATTAAATAGCATGAACATGGTGTCAAATTGATCACGAAAGCAACTACTCACATCTATGATTCAACTAAAGTAAGAATAAGAAGATGAAGAAGAAAGAACAATCTAGAGAGAATCCTTGAATTTCCATTATCATAAATGCACAGCAAACGAATTTATACAGCAGTAATTGAAGAAGAAAGACGCTGAAATGACTAAACTACCCCTTTCTTTATTTTCCTAACAAGTATTACACAAAGGACAAAATGGTCATTTCCACTATTTAAACTCAACTACCGCCAACTCCCTTTCCCTTTCTTCTTCCCGCGAACACCTGCTAGCTCCTCAAGCTCACCCCGCGCAACACCTTCACAGCAACCACGTGACTCCCATATACGCCACAGCTGGATCCTCCAACTACTAATCAACCAATTAAACATCCGAACCTTCAACTGCCACTGTGATCCAACGAACAAGACTTCGTTGACGCTGCTCCCCTTTGGATCATGCCAACCTTTTGATCCTGCAACTCATTCTTCAATTCACCATTGTGCGTAACACCCCCCCTCAAACCTGATCTGCTGAACACATTGTAAACCCCCATGGCAGCAGTCAGGTTTCGCAATGTAACTGAGTCCAAAGCCTTAGTAAAGACATCCGCCAATTGAAATTCAGACTTGACTGGCATTAGATGTATAACTCCTTGTTGGTATTTCTCTCTCACAATGTGGCAATCTATCTCAATATGCTTGGTTCTCTCATGAAACACAGGATTCTCCACAATATATATCGCACTTTTGTTGTCACACAACAATTTAGCCGGCTTAAGCTGTTTAACGCCCAGATCTTGTAACAAATATACAAACCACTGCACTTCACATGTTGCCATTGATAAGGCCCTATACTCTGCTTCAGAGGAAGACTTAGACACAGTTCCTTGCTTCTTTGCTTTCCAAGAAACCAGTGAATTGCCAAGAAAAATGCAGTAACCGGTGACAGACTTCCTTGTCTCTACGCACCCTGCCCAGTCTGAATCCGTAAATCCTCTTAACTCCAACGCTTCACTACTAGGATAGAACAACCCTTGGCCCGCTGTTCCTTTCACATATCTCACCAACCTGTGCGCAGCTTTAAGGTGCAACTGTGTAGGCACATCAAGAAACTGACTTAACTGTTGTACTGCAAACGAAATGTCTGGTCTCGTTATAGTAAGATATATCAACTTCCCTATGAGCCTTCTATAGCTAGTCACTTCTTCTATAAAATCTGAGTCACCATGTAAAAAGGCATTGTTCACATCTAACTGATGTACATGCCAATGCTTTTGAGCTGAAACTGCCAAGAGCAACCTTACTGTAGTTAATTTAGCTACGGGGGAAAAAGTATCCGTGTAATCAACCCCCAGCTGCTGTGTATACCCCTTGGCTACAAGCCGAGCTTTAAACTGCTCCACACTGCCATCAGGCTTGTACTTAACCTTGTAAACCCACTTACACCCAATGGGTCGTTTACCAAAAGGCAAGGATACTAAAGACCAGGTTTTGTTTGCCTCAAGGGCTGCCAACTCTACCTCCATAGCCTTTAGCCAGTGAGCAGATCTGGCTGCCTCTTGATATGATGAAGGCTCCTGTAACACACTAATATTAAGAGCATAGGATCTGAATTCAGGTGCCAATGCATCAAAAGAAATGTAATCCCCAATAGGATAAGGAATAGAACGTTGTTGCTGAGATGGATTAGATGTATGTGGAGAAGAGGACAAGAGGCCGCAATAATAATCATGCAGATAGCTTGGGGGGTGTTTAGTCCGGACTGGACGGGGATGACCATCTGGTTGAGAATCAAGAAAAGAATGGGACAGAGGCAAACAAATTTCAATTCCAGTACAAGGTTGAGCATTGTGGAGAGGAGAAGTAAGAAGATCAGTATTGCTCAAAGCTTCAGTTTGGCTGGAAGAGGATGATGCTGGAGAAGCAACACCATCAGGAATAGAATGATTCAGAGCATCAGCATCAAAAGGTTCCAAAGTATGATGCACAATATCTGGCACTATGGCTGAATGGCTGAGTGTATCAACTGATTGATGGGATTCTGAAGTTGAGTCTGGCAGGTGTGTAGCAGGTGCAAAGGGAAAGCTATGTTCATGAAAACTAACATCTCTGGATATAAAGACTTGCTTTGTACTAAGGTTCAGAAGCAAATATCCCTTTGTATGATAGGGTAAACCAAGATAGACAGAAGGAATGGCTCTGGATTCGAATTTAGTTTTCTGCGAAGACGTATTGCTAGCATATGCCATACATCCAAAGACTTTAAGGTTGTTATATAGAGGTGCTGAATGAAATAAGTACTCATAAGGTGTGGACTGTTTCAATAAAGGAGTGGGCAGAATATTAATGATGTACACTGCATACTGAATGCAAAAACCCCAGTAACATATAGGAACATGAGACTGAAATCTAAGGGCTCTAGCTACATTGAGAATATGTTGATGCTTGCGTTCAACCACTCCATTCTGCTGTGGAGTATTGACACAAGTGGTTTGGTGTACAATGCCCTTAGACGCAAAGAAATGGTCCATCTTAAACTCCTGACCATTATCACTCCGAATGCATTTTATGGATATATCAAACTGGTTACATACATATTGGCAGAAACTTTGAATAGCACTTCAGGCTTCTGATTTTTGTTTGAGTAGATACACCCAAGTGTATCTAGAGTAATCGTCAACAATAGTGAGAAAATAACGTTGGGCATATATAGTTGCATATTTATGAGGACCCTAAAGATCAACATGTAAAAGATCAAAGACAGATTTAGAATAAGATTCAGAAACAGGGAAAGGATTTCTTTTCTTTTTGGCCAAAGGGCAAACAGTGCACTCTGTTACAACATCATGAACATGTACAGATTTATCAAGTTTCTGCACTTCTTTTATTCTAGGTAACGAAGCGTGGCCTAATCTGTAATGCCACAACAAAGCAGACTGAGAAACAGTAGACAGACAAGTAGAGGACACTGCTGTTTGCTTAGGAGCCCCATGCATATAGTATAAACCATTGAGCTGCCTAGCTGAACCAATCGTCTTCAGGGATATAGAGTCCTGAATGACACATGAATTTCCAAAAAATTGAATAAGTAAAGAGGGAACAAAGGCCAACTTACTGACAGATAAAAGATTGTAGGCAAAAGAAGGTACATACAGAACATCATGAACAGTCAGGAAGGGATTCAAAACAACTGACCCAACAAGAGTAGCTGAGGCTGAAAGATTGTTAGGCAACCTTATGGAAACATGCTGAACAGGCTTACAAGAACTGAACATATTGGGATTACAAACTATATGATCAGTGGCACCTGAATCTAATATCCATACATTCAAACTATTAGAGTGACACTTACCTTCATCCTTACCAGAGAGAGCAGACATCACTGCTTTCTGACCTGCAGCATTCCTCCCATCATTCAAATTCAACATAGCCATAAGCCTTTGAGTTTGATCTGGCGTGAGTAATGGAGCCTGACAAAGCTCGCCACCCTCATCATTCTGAGGCACCTCAGATCCTTCTACTGCAACTTCTGCCAGGTTCACTTGATTTCTTGGCTTATAGCCGGGAGGAAACCCATGCTTTCGATAGCATCTCTGCTCTATATGCCCAATCATGCCACAATGAGTGCATACCGGCCTCTTCGAACCATCAGGAAAAAATCTTCCGTTGCCTCTTCTATAATTGTTACCTCCACCTCTGCCTGCTTGAACATACATACCAGCATTGGCAACCACCTTCACATCATCAAATTCCGCAGCTGACAGTGCAGTTGGACCGTTGTTAAAACTGGCCTGACTCACTGAACTATTCAATTTCCTTTCATATTTGAGTGCCATTACGAAGACAGCATCAATCTTAGGCATTGGAGACATTACAAAGACTTGTGACTTGACAGGATCAAATTCTTCATTCAAGCCTTTTAGAAATTTAATCACGTACTCACTCTCAACAAACTCCTGAAATTTGACTCCAACATCACACGTACATTCATGGCATACACATCTCGGTATAGGCCTAAGTATCATCATCTCTTCCCACAACACTTTCACTTTAGTAAAATAATCATTTACAGAATCAACGCCTTGCCTAACCGCGTAAAAATTCTCAAGGAGATCCGAAAGTCTAAATGCATCTCCACTACCATATCTTCGTTTCAAGTCATTCCAAGCTTCAAACGCACTATTATACCACATAACACTTTGCGCAATGGAAGGCATTACACTATTCATAATCCAAGAGTGAATCATTGAATTTACCTGTCTCCACGCTTGGTACTTTGGATCATCCGCAGCTGGTTGTTGTATAGATCCGTCCACAAAACCAATCTTATTCTTCACAATCAGCGCCATTTGGAACATTCTACTCCAGGAATGATAATTGTGAGAATTCAGCGGAGGTTGTGCAAGTATAATAGCTGGACTATCATTCGGATGTATGTAGTACGGATTGCTGGTAGGATTCTCATTAGTGTTCGAAGTACTCGCTCTCTGACTACTCGAAGTAGAAGCCATATCTATACCACAATTGTTTCAATTCAATGGTAAATCAAGGATATCAATCAAACTAAAACACAAATCTCGCGCACTCCAAAATCGAGATAGCGCCTCAACACACGCAAGCAGAGAACCACACAGTGATCAGCACCATCGCTCTGATACCATGTCAAATTGATCACGAAAGCAACCACTCACATCTATGATTCAACTAAAGTAAGAATAAGAAGATGAAGAAGAAAGAACAATCTAGAGAGAATCCTTGAATTTCCATTATCATAACCGTATGCACAGCAAACGAATTTATACAGCAGGAATTGAAGAAGAAAGACGCTGAAATGACTAAACTACCCCTTTCTTTATTTTCCTAACAAGTATTACACAAAGGACAAAATGGTCATTTCCACTATTTAAACTCAACTACCGCCAACTCCCTTTCCCTTTCTTCTTCCCGCGAACACCTGCTAGCTCCTCAAGCTCACCCCGCGCAACACCTTCACAGCAACCACGTGACTCCCATATACGCCACAGCTGGATCCTCCAACTACTAATCAACCAATTAAACATCCGAACCTTCAACTGCCACTGTGATCCAACGAACAAGACTTCGTTGACGCTGCTCCCCTTTGGATCATGCCAACCTTTTGATCCTGCAACTCATTCTTCAATTCACCATTGTGCGTAACACATGGGGTGGCATAAGACATGTTGGGGTATCAAAATGACGTGTGAAACATTAAAAAAACATTTCCATGTGGAGAAGGTTGCCGGAAACAGATTTGATCAAGTAAGAGGGAAACATTATTTGTTTTTTTCAATAAAAAATTCTTCTATCTGGTCAATATAGTAGGCCTGTCACGCACATTTGAATTGAATTGGTCAATAACTAGCAGGCATGCAGTTTATCAAACAAAACAGAATTTGATAAACATATCTAATTGAAATGGCCAACAACTACTGCGCTGACTTTTTATTAAACAAAACAAAATTTGATAGACATATGCCTCCCGAAATTGACAATAACTACTAGGCTTGCATTTTATCAAACAAAACAAAACTTGATAGACATACACGGACGGAAAGAAATCGTGAACGGCGGAATACTTCACATAAGTACCGAACTTCCGGTCAAAATAGACATCACTATTGACCATACAATTTCAAAAAAGTATCACACGGCAGTGAGATCATTCTGTATCCTAGTGAAAATCTAAATCAATAGGGATTCATATAGGGATGAGGTGGACATGGCTAATAAAAGAATTATCTCTTTGATTCTTTCTGCCTCTAATCTAGAATTAGGAGAACTATAAGAAATTGAAATTTGGCCATGTTGCAAACTGTGATTAGCAACGTACTTTGAGCTAAGATTATGATTAATTTTAATAATGATAAGTAGAAACTAATGAGTCAAAGAGGATTTGTACGTCAACGAACGAGTTCGACGTACGGCCTGCACACTATTAATAATTATATTACATGGATTTCTGCATAAAAAATAATCATCAATCACTATAAATTAAGTCTTACTTCAACATACAAACCCATATGTACTTCAAAGGTGTGTAGTCGATACCACTGTCGAAAAGAATGGCCAAGTTAGGTTGCTTTATTGTTATGCTCTTTTGCTTTATCTCATTCAGGTTGGGGCACCATCAAAGCAATCCTGCCCAAGAATTCCTATGGTGGAGGTACGCAAGCAATTGGAAAGGAAAAAAAAGTTTATTTATTTATTTATTGAAAACTTTTTTTAATTAAAATAGAGTAAAGAGATTTCGATCCGAGTTTTGTAGGAAACTGATGCTTAACTGCAGTACCAAGGTCTTTTCCGTGCAAAATTGCATAATATTATCTTATGTATCTTCTTGCCTCAGAATCAATTTTTCTATTGGAGCCAAAGCAGCTGAAAGTTCCCTTTCACCATTGACCAGAACTTCAGAAAACTTAAAGTTTGCAATGCGAAAACTCCATGGCGAGAAGTACTGCAATAAATTTTATTGTAATCCTCTAGATGAAGATGACGTTTGCCCCTTTGATTGTCACTGTGGTGTACTCAAATGTATTCCGGTGTCAGGATCAAACTTTGAGGCGACAAATTCAAGAAGATTAAAGTTTGATTCAAGAATGCTTGAAAATGAAGATTACTGCAATGCATTCCCTTGTTCTCTTGATCCAGGAGTTGAGGATACCTGCCCGGAATCTTTCTGTTTCTGTGGTGCATACAAATGTGCTCAAAATCCCTAAACTGAAAGCTGAGGCCCTACGCTCTTGTTCCGTTATTCCGTTGACTGCTAGGAAGCATTGGAAACACAATCTGAGTTTTTTTTATTTTCTGTATTATGGTTAAGTCTCATGTCAAACAGTTATGGTTTCGCAGAGGTTTGGAGGTGCTTTTTTGCACAGCTTGTGCAAAAAAAAAAAAGACATGCTCATACACCTTCTATGTCGTGGTCTGCTGCGGTACTATGGGATATGTTTTATTGGAAACAGTTAACGTGAAATTGAAAAAACCGATGTATGTCGTTTTCTTAGTGATGTGATAGACAATGTCAAAACGAAAGGTTTTTTTTTTTTTTCGCGACTCGTTTTCCAAGTGATTCTTTTCAAAATAATATACTGCATATCTGTGTTGATTTAGTATATTCTTGGATATATTCTTCAAGTATTCCACTCGCACTCTCGACTCGCTTATTCCGCTCACTGAAACTAAAGAGAAGAAGAATCCACCTTTCATAGTTCTGACTCGCGTAGTTAGAGGAAGCTTAGCTCAAGAGTGCGTGATGTGTAATTTCTTAACCACTAACTAGCAAGTGCACTAGGTACATTTGTAGTGTAGTAGGCAAGATGGTTGTCGATCCCACGAGAACTAATTTCAAGTACCAAAATTATTTTTCGCCTTAATTTAAACCTAATCAATAAAATTTAATAAAAACAAAAACTAACTACTAGCTAAATATCTAGCCTTAACTTTTCCCCTAGAAGATCTCCTTGTCTAGTTTATGCTTCAGTTGAATCTTTTTCAAAAAATGTAATTCACTCTTTAACCCGAAATAATTAACTAGATTCTATTCCGAACCGCTAAGGAAGAAATCCCCTATTATAATTTTTACCCAATGTCTTGGCGTAAAAACCTAATTTAATTTGATAAATTCCATATCCCTATGTGAATTTTAATCAAATAAATCGCATTAAATTTCTATGGAATTTCCTAGTTTCAATAACCTCTGATTATTTAATCTTAGCAATCCCCCTATAGAAATCGAATCTATCCCTAGTCAATTTTACTATAAGGTTGTTGTTGACACGATCATAATTAAAATCTTCACCTCCCAGTTCTTCAAAATTAATTATATGTTATACCAATAGGTAGCTAATCTATTGACGCAATAAACATACTAACAACAATTAATGATTGAGATAATAAACTAGTAAATTAAAAAAATCAAAGAGGGAAAACTAATACATTAAAACATCAAAACAATTCAACTTTAATCCAAAACTAGATAAGAAAATAAAAATTAGCCACAGATTAAATCCATACTATCCATCAATAATTGCATAAAGAGCAGTAGAAAAAGAAACCGTGTATAAAATTATAGTGCACAGCCTGTGAAAATCGCGCCGAAAAGACTGCAGCAAAGCTGTGACTGGCGGACGACAGAAAGGACCATTCGCACCTGCACTCCCTCTTGATCGGCGGCGGATGACGTGGCGTTTGCTGATAGGTAAGCCTCCTGCCTGACTGACGCGTGCTGCTGACGCGACTGCCAGAGGGGGACCTCGCTGATGCTGACTGACGGCTGGCCTACTCCTCTGACACGATGGGGCCGCACAGAAACTGCTAATGGCTTTTTCTCTCTCTTCTGCTTTTCTTTCTCGCCACCAGAATTGATGTTGAGCTGCTGGAACCGCTGACGTGGCGCCAGAGAAAGGCTGCTGCCTTTTCTTTTTTTTATTGCTCCTGGCCAGCCGATTGGCTGGGAGCTTCTCTTTTTTTGGCTTTGACCGATATGATGGAGAGAGGAATTTAGGCTTCGGAAAATGCGTTAGGCATAGGGAAAATTCCCTTGCTGAGAAGATCCACCTTCTTTTGTGATGCTGCTTCTTTTTTATAGAGTTTTTAACAGATTTGTATTATATCTCATTCTTCTTCTATTTGTTTAGATATATCAAATAAAATCTTTGATTTAATACTATCTTCTTGAGTCTAACATAGAATATAGACTCATTTAATTAATAATTCAATTAAGCTCAAAATATGTAGCTAATTTAGCTAAAAATCAATAGTTTCCAACTATTTCGGCAAAACCAAAAATACCCGAATTAATCATTTTTATCCGATAAAAGTGCCAAAATATTGCTCAAACTAAATAATAGAATGTATAAAAATATATATAAATATCAATTATATAGCACATAGTTCTGACTTGCGTAGTTAGAGGAAGCTTAGCTCAAAAGTGCCACACAAGAGTTCGCCATAGAATTGACCAGTTCAAGTTGTCTATTCTAAAAGAGACAGATTTGTTCACCATACCGATTGTTATGACCTGCATTTTTGGGTCGGTAGAAAAAGAAATAAGATAATATAAAAGAAAATAAAAATACTATGTCGATAACATTTCAGTATTTAAAATTTTGAATAAGGATTAAATAGGACATCGGTAGTATATGTCAGCGTTAGAAACACTCGAAAAAATATCCAAACGATAAGAGAACCAAAATATCGATATGCGATGAAATTCGTTAACGAACATTAAGATTTCATCATAAGAATTAAAAAATACGAATATGTAACAACTTAAATCTTAGGATAAATTAAATCAAAACAAAACACATGACACAAGAAATTAGGATATCTAAGTAAAAGGAAAAAGAAAGCAAGACATGACTTGATATTTTGGACAAATAAGAACAATCATATAATATATATTATATATACATATTAGGCGTGTAAGAGAGGATAATGAAAAAGAAATTGTGGTTAGAATAGTACCCAAACAAAATACATAGTGTAGAAAATTGTGTAGAAATCATGTGATAAAATTTTGTCTCATTCTATCTAGTCTCGCTCAACATTTCGGTTAGGGCATAAGACAACAAGAAGAAGATTTTTCTTCCACCATAAACACATCATTCATTCATCAAAAAACCTTACACATTCTTACACCTTCTTACACTCTCCAACCAATCCATAATAACTCTTCTCCCACCCTATGTTGGCCGGGAAAATGGAGAAGATCTTTCTTCTCTCTTTAACCATTTCTTCACTCTATCATCCTACAAGACATCTTCCCACCTTCTTCCATCTTCTCCCATAATTTCTCCCAACTTCATGTTTTCATATTCCCACTCCTATCACCCTCAAATTTTCGTCCACTCCTTCTACTAGAAAGAGAGAATACTCTATTTCTGTTTCATTCCAACACTTAACAAATTTCATCTTCCTAAAACACTCTCTTTCCTTCTCAAGCAAGAACAAGTCTTCCCATCCCCTTTCTCCTCCTTCTGGCCTAGAGTTACCCAAGGCAAGAACAAAGGTAATCTTCTTCTCTTCATCTCATACATTCATTTAAGACACTAGCAACAACATCCTCCTTCATCCAAGCATTAAGGAGACTAAGTGTCGTTGAGCCAAGAACTAAGGAGTAGCAAGGTAAAAACATCATCTAAGATAAGTTATTTTTTCTCCTATTTATCCATTTCCATAGTTGCTTGTTAACTCCTCTGTTTTTGGTGTGTAAACCGTGGGTGAGCTAAGACAAAAAGGAGAAGGTTTACTTCAATCCAAGTGAAGGAATCTTCACCTCCATATTAAGGTTAAGTGATAAAGACAAGCACTCTTCCTAGATCTTTCATGGATTTTCAAAGATCTATGTATATATGTTAATATAAAGATGGATCATTCATGATATATGTTCAATGTTTTTGTATCAAAAATATGTATAAGCTATGTTCATAAGTGGTGTAAATATGATGATATATGTATATATGCATACCCAACAAGGAAGAAAATATATACATATGTGTAAATCAAATAAAATGAACACTCTTATGTGACATATATAAAAGTTAAAGAAAGAAAATGAAGATATATGATATATTAGTAAAAATGTACTAAGAAGATATTTTTATGCATATATTTATATGTTTTTTCCATGAAGACGATCACTTATGTGTTTGTATATGATTTTGGCTTTCATGAACTTTTGTGTTCTTGACTTAGCATGTTATGCGGACAACATATTCATGTCCATGATTTTAGTTCACAAGAGATTTTTCTTGATGATCTTCATGTTTGTTATGCATATATATATATATTCGGCCAATAATAGGGTTTTTAGCCTACTTACTTTATTTTTATGGTTTCCATCATTTTGTATGTTTATGATGTTATTGAAAGCGATTATGATGATGGAAACTAATATGCATATAGTGAGAATAAATATCAAACAAGATATAAGTAAAAGATGTGACTAATAAAAAATTTAGGCAACATGTACCAATATATATAAATTCGCCAAGAAGAGAAAATGAAAAAAAGAAGAAATATTATGATATATTGTAAGTATAAAGATGTAGGTCATGAAAAGAAATAGTCATAATATAAAAATATCGAATAAAGAAATGTGTTACATAAAAAGGAAAACGTAACATGTATATACATATATATGTATATTCGGTCACTTGGCCAATTTGGCATACACACACACACGGGGCTATATATATCTTAAATGTGAAATAAATAAGGAAAATATAAAATAAAGAAGTGTGATATATAAATAAGGAAATCGAAAAACAGGTCTGATTGGGCAACACACACGCGTTCAATGGAGGCGCATGGGGCCCACGTGCGGCCTCTGACGGCGTGTCTGGAACACGCATTGACGTGCCCAGTGCAAAAGATGTGTTGCATTAAACAGAGTCAAATAAAATAGGTTTGGATCATTTTGGAGTTAAAACGAAGATTTTATTGAGGTTAGAAGGATATAGAAAAAATAAAAAAAATTAAAATCCAGGTCAGCCGGGTCAGGTTGACTGGGTTAGCTGAGCTGAACCGCTGGCCGGACCAAGGCAGGTCGGCCTGGCCCTACCTGAATTTGGTTCAGGCTGAAAAATAGTAGAAAATGCCGGAAAATTTATAAAAGACGCGGAAAATATATTTGATGGAAAATACCAACTTGTCATCTTTCGGATAATTGATATATTAAGGAATAAATGCCAGACGAGGCAAGGAAAGGGTGCACGAACCCAAAAAAATGAAAAGATGGAATTTGCGTTGCATGCATGGAACGAGCATTGTATTTATGGTGGATTGTGACCCACGGGTCACAGGCACTCAGAAAAGAAAAAAAGAAAGACAAAAGAAATAGTGAGCTGTAATGGAAGAGCTACAGCAGGACTCATGGTGGACTATAGTGGAAGAGCTACAATAGCACTCAGGAATTCCATGGTGGACTGTAGTGGAAGAGCTACATTAGCACTCTAGAACGGTGGACTGTAGTGGAAGAGCTACAGTAGCACCCAACAATCCGGGGGGATCATGCATTGCATGGTAGAGATATGGACATATCGCGTGACATGACCTTTGCGTGTGACACGTAGGAGTAGGGACATGCATCATGAAGTTGCGGATCATTATGTGGAATGCTATCATATCACTCACCCGTACTTCTCCCCTCCAGGTGAGCAGGATTTCGATTACATCTTTGTTGAGGACGAGTTAGACCAGACTACTTGGGAGAGTGAAGCATTGTGAGAGATTACTTGTGGTATGTTCCCTGGATTATCAAATTTATTCCTTTTATGTCGGACTTTTAGATTTCATTGATGTATTGGGTTTCATCACTGCTAAACATTTGATTTATTTCCATATTGAGATTATTTACAAATTGAATTTGGATTTTTAATTATCGTTTCTGCGAAAAATATTTTCTACATTATTTCTGACGTGTAAGAAGTTTGAACGACACCGTGTAGTTATCGTAGTAGACTGCAACGGGTGCACTATTCTCGATGCTAGGGTTCGGGAGCGGGGCACTACACACCTAGCATATTAATTTCACACTACATATGCATTGCAGCATCTATGTCATTCAGTGGAATATTATTATCATGATTTAAGAAGGACAAATAACTAATTCAATGTAGCAGCGTGCAGCTTAAGTCTTTTGCTAACATTTGTTGATGGACCAGAATAGATAAGACACACTAAGGAACATTCAGTAAGGGAACTCAAATGATTGACGTGTAATCTTAAGAAGTATACATAATCCAAGTGAGAGATTGTTGGGATTAATTCATGACACGTGTAATGCGCAGCATGTTGATTAAGTAAACACGAATTAATCATAAGGTGGACGTTATGTATAATATTTTTATATTTCACATATGTCACGTAATAATATTAATTATTGCGTAAAACATCCACACGTTAAGTAATCATCAGACGTGTTCGTAGATGTATAGTGTGATCTAAAATGAAAACCTCGAATATGTAGAAAGTCATATGGTCAGAGACCGCGATGGATGATCTCAAAGTGCAATGACCATAAAGTGCACGACGTCTGGTCCTCTAGGAGCGGTAACCCGTACATAATTATTAAATATATAAGACATATTTGGGGCAAATTCTGAGACAGAACTACAAGAGAAGAAGTGAGAATGTAAGTCAAAAAGCATGCTTCATGTTGCTTGTTGTTAAGCTAGCTGAAGAAGAGTGTGCTGGTAAAGTCCAGGAATGCACGTTTTCTCAGAAGACAATATAAAAATTTAGAAGACCCAACTACGAAGCACTTTAACTAAACCATCGAAAATATAGATAGCTCCCTGGATTCCCACAATTTCTTTATTGCCTTTAAAACTGAAATCTTACACAAGGCCCAGAATAGGAGTTCAGATTAACTAGTCTATGTCAGGGGCACAAAACTCATCTGTGTTACAGGAGCAGCCTGGATCGCATCCCAGCTCACCATGACTTATATGACATTCGCCACCAGGGCACCGAGCTAGTTTCAGTTTTCGATTGATTGAAAGAGCAAGTTCGCCACTGAACCTCTTCCTTGAATAGTATGGATTTGACGGTATGAGCGTCTTCTTATTCCCCTCTACTTGAACTGCAAGACAAGCTCAGTCGTTGAAGTAGGAATTATTCGATTGTGAGAGACTGCTATTAAACGTATAGTGAATTGTAAGAATTTTGGAGGTAACCTCACATTGTGTCCCTTCAAGCAATACCTTTTTCTTTGCTCTGGTTGTCAGCACCTCTTTAGAATCATTTTTATTTATTTATAATTTTGCAACGTGTATATATTGTTTTTTTAAATGCGTAAATTGGGTTAACATGTTATCTTAAAAAAATGTTACATAATGACTCCCGAACTCGTCTAGGAAGGAACAAAGAAGAGGAGGAAGAAGAAGAATACGGAGAAGGGAGGAGGGAAAAGGAAAGAATTCATTCCTGAGTTTTCCATTTAATATGTTCTAAAACTAACGTATACTGGCGCATTATAATCGTCTATTTTCACATCAGATTAATTCCAGATACATATACAATCCTGTAGTTGTCAATCAAATGATATTAAAACAAATGCTTACCTTATCTAGTTGCAGTAACATTTCGTATTCAGAAAATCCTACTAATATTTCTCTATCCTACAGTGAAAGAGACATTGTTCTTATCTCTCTAGATAGTCGAAAGGATTACTCTTAAACTTGTCTTTCCTAATTTATGAAATATCAACTTGGATAATTGAACAGAGAAGATAGACTCTTTTTTGAAGGCCAAACAACATTGAGAAGTTTATGAAGTAATTGTTTCATGAGTACAACTAACAGCTTAAATTTCTTTTTACTGAGTAACACTACAAAAAAAAGAGCATATAGCGACAGACAAAAAACGTCGCTATTTCGTCGCTACAGGCATATAGCGACGAAATAGCGACGAAAAATGAATGTCGTTATACGGCTTGTCGCAAAGCAAATTTCGTCGGCAATGCGTCGCTGTATTGCGACGAAACAGAATTGCGTCGGTGTATCGTCGCAAAACTGCGACGAGAAAATGTCAGGTCTGCGACCTTTATTCTGTTGTCGCTGTTTCGTCGGTAAATTATTTCGTCGCTATTTCGTATTTTTTATTTTTTTTGTTAATGTTCTGCGACAAATAATTTCGTCGCAAAATTTCGTCGGTATATGTTTTACCGTCGCTATTTATTATTTTTTTATTTTTTGTTTCCGTTTTATTTCGTCGCAAAATGTCGTCGTTAATATGTCTTTTCGTCGCTAATTTTAAATTTTTGTTTTTTTATTTCCGATCTGCGACAGACCAATTTCGTCGCTGGTTCGTCGGTATTTTTTATTTTTAAAAATATTAAATTTACTAATAATTATTTTAAATACATTATTTAATATTAAATTTTAAATTTTTTTTGATTTATTAATAATATTAATACATTATTAATTAAAAAGTTTTTATTATTATTATTTAATTTCTATAATATATTTTATTTTGTATATTAAATCATTTGTACAAATATTATACAGTAATACGGTATTTGCGCATTCAAGTTCGTATAATTAAACAACACAAACGAAATAGAATCCGTAAAATTGTCAGATAGAATATATAAAAGTACAAAGAAAATGTCAATACAACAAATGAAATAGACTGTACAAACAATGAAAAAATAAAAAACTATGAAGAGGAAGATGGAGGGGGATCATGCGGAGAAGAGTGACCATCAGGAGGGCGGGGCTGAGGCTGAGGCTGAGGCTGAGGCTGCGAGGAGTTGGAAATGAAAGTCATGACGACCTGCGACAGCTGGAAGATTTGCTGGTTCGTTGCCTGCTGCACCTGCATCGTCTGATGCTGCGCCTGCTCAAACGCATGCTGAAGCGCCTGCTGAAGCGCCTGCTGCATCGCCTGCTGCTGCGACTGCAGTGCCTGTAAACTCTCCTCTTGCCTCGTCCTGATGGACTCTATCTCACGCTGCAGCGCCGCATTATCTGCTTCCAGGCGCGAAATATCCTCTGGCGTCGCAGAAGGCGCGGAGGTGCTGGCCTCAGAGGAAGCACCTGGATGCAGAACTTCGGGAAAGAATCGCGGCGCTGCTGATCCAACCCCGTACACCTCCTTCTTCTTCTTATTCTGAGGGCCGACGGTCCGAACCGCATCCCAATAAGCGCGGTTCTTGTCGGCCTGTTCGCCCCTATCTGCGAGTAATCTGTTGTACTCGTCCTGAAATGAGAATATGAATTGTTATGGTTTAGCAATAAAACAAACTAAGGAAAAAAACAAATGATATCGTAGTCTACTTACACTGATGTCGCAGGCCTTCGTCGTGATCCAGTCCTCCGTTCCGTCGGAGGCTCTCTTCCGATGCGTCTTGTAGAAGAGATCGTAGGAGGCTGGCCACTCCCCCGTCTCCTGTTGCTGAAAGAATGAAATAAAATATGTTAGTGATATGCAGAATTTTTAAAAATTTCGGCATGACCTATTCGTTTATCGGAGGTATCCCGGCCTTAAAGGCCTCTCCCAAGTCAAATCACATGTACCAACTTAAAGTAACCATATACGAATACCAAAAAAACAACAGCGCAACATAAGTAATCAACGAATATAGATAATCCACTTAACTCACTGAATGTAAATAATCCACTTAAGTCGATGAATGTAAATAATCCAATGAAATCAATGAAGGTCGTTATAATCCAATATTAAAATACTCACCATAGAACGCATCGTGGTGGCGTGGGAAACCGAACCACCTGAGTGTGTGGCAGGTGCTGGGCCCTGTACGTTGCCGCTGCGCCGGTTCGCCGCGTTCCGGGCGCTGCGGGCTTGGTAAGCAGGGTCCCTCCACCCTTGTACCCACGCCGCCCAGACGGCCTCGGATACGTAGGCAGGCCTTATCCACGTGGGGTCACGCTCCGACTTGGTCTTGAGGGAGTTGACGAAGTCCCCGTAGCGTTTGGCGGCCCTATGCCGCCAGGCCTGCTCCACGTCATGGGCGATGTCAGCTGGCCAGCTGTACGCCTTCTGCAATTATCATACGGAGGAAAAGTAAAAACGTGGTTAGAAAAGTAATGATCGATTACGTATCAAAAAATGAAATTCACCAAGTAAGAATACCTGAAACTCATCCCAGTAGAACCTACGTGTCTCCGGGGTGACACGGCCCCAGGTATATCCAGATGGGTCAAGCCTCAGGTGGAAGGACCGGGTGATGCAACCGGAAAGCGTGCCATTGTCCGATCCAAACCTGAAAGAGTTTAAGTTGTTAGGAAAAAATAACGCGTGAAATATATTTGAAAACATGTTAAATAAATTAATCATTACTTACGTATGGGTATCATTTGACCAAGGGAGGGGACGACGCCCTGATATGACACCCTGGTCCGATGCCGCATCAGACGCCGGATGAGGTGCTGAAACGCTGGGTGTGGGTGGCGTCGTATGACTGGGGGGTGCGGACATGTCGGCAGACCGTAAAAGGTCTGAGTCCGCAGCCAGAGCGGCGGTCGAAACCGAGGCATACGTATCATGCTGAGAAATGAACGCATCGAACTCTCCTTGAAGGTCCTGTGTAGATGGTGGGTATGTGGATCTCGTCGGTAAACCGTCACTAGCCATCAGATCTGAGAGGAATATATTAATAATTTTTAAACGGAGGTTTCCCAGCCTTAATGGCCTCTCCAAAGACAAATGCAAATCATACCGAAAATCATATGCAAACCTCTTACAAAACAGTTTTTACAAATTTAACTATATTTAAATACGAAATTAAATATATGTACCGTATATATGTATTTGTGCGTGTATATATGTATTAAAAACATATACATACATATACATATATATACCATATACATATATATACCCGTATATACATATATATACCAAAATAGATTATATAATTATAAATATATGTAAATACGAAAAATATATATACATACATAATTCTACCCAAAAAAACATTTTCTAATAATTTTACATATATTTATATGTAAATACGAAATTAACTTATATATATAATTATATACCCAAATACGAAAATTAACTACAAAATCCATAAATACATATATATATATATATACCGTATATACATATATATACCATATACATGTATACCCATATATAGATATATACACTATATATACCGTATATACATATATATACTACATACATATATACCATATACATATATATACCATATACATATATATACATACATAATTCTATACACATATACATATATATACCACAGCCACCCACCCAGCCCCAGCACCACCCACCCAGCCCCAGCACCACCCAGCCCCGCACCCACACCCAGCCCCAGCACCCACCGCCCACCCACACCCAGCCCCGCACCCACCGCCCACCCACCACCCAGTCCCGCACCCACACCCAGCCCTGCACCCACACCCAGCCCCAGCACCCACCGCCCACCCACACCCAGCCCCGCACCCACCGCCCAACCACACCCAGCCCCGCACCCACACCCAGCCCCAGCACCCACCGCCCAGCACCACCCAGTCCCGCCACCCAGCCCAGTCCCGCCACCCAGCCCAGTCCCGCCACCCAGTCACGCCACCCAGCCCGCACCCCGCACCACCGCCACACCCAGCACCACCACCCCACAAGACATTAAAAAAATTAAAAACAACATAACTAATTAAAATAAAAAAACGAAATAGGAAGAGAAACTAACCGAAGTAGGGAGGTGAACGGAGAACTTCGCCGCGGGAGGGAGCTTTCGCCGGGGGAGGGAGGGAGGCTTCGCCGGTTGGGGGAGGGAGGTTTCGCCGAGGGGAGGGGAAAAATGGGGAAGGAGGGAAATGGGGAAGAAAGAGGGGGAGTTCAGCTTATGTGCGTTAGTTTGCGACGACCTAGCGACGAACGTTCGTCGCTATTTAGTTCGTCGCTATTTTTCATGTGTCGTCGTTATTTCAAATTTAGCGACGAAATATTTCGTCGGTAACTCGTCGGTGTCATCATTTTCGAAAAAAAAATAATACAAAATTTAAAGTAGTATATACATGAATATAATTACATCAACACATACACACTTTCATATAAAGAGGTACATAAAAATTTTTGGCTAACGTCAATCTTCCTGGTCATCTGCATCCTCATACGCATCTTCATCTTCGTCTTCATCTTCATCTTCATCTACATGCTCGTCGTCCTCGTCATCCTCGTATTCGTCTTCGACTACGTCTTCAATATTGTCAGACGGTTGTATGTTGAGATGAATTTCGATAAAACCTCCGTTGGGGTCATTTAGAGGGAGGTCGTGCAGTTGAACATGTGTCGTATCTAGAACGGACGGGTTTTCTTCTTGAAATGCGGCGTCCATACCATCTGAAACTGTCTGTATACTCACATCAAACTTGCTCGATTTCACTTTGCACACGGCTCGCCAGTCTTTTGAGCTCGCATTCATCCTCGTTGTTGGATACGATAGATAGTACACCTGGGACGCTTGACTAGCCAAAACGTATGGATCGTATTTTCTGTACCGTCGCCCTTGGTGTATGTCTACCAACTTATATTTGTCGTGGACCTTTGTGCCAACGCGATAACCTTCTCGAGTTGGATCGTACCATTCGCACTTGAATAGGACCACCCGCTTTATAGGCAATGCGGGATATTCGAGCTCAATGATGTCAGTAAGGTAGCCGTAGAAGTCATCCTCGTCCGGGCTATTGTCATAACGCTTGACACACACTCCGCTGTTCTCCGACGATTTTCGGCTGGCATGGGAGACTGTGTGGAATCTATACCCGTTGACAAAACACATGTCGTGTCGCGCGACTCTGTTCAATGGACCCTCGGCTACTGGCGTCAGAATGTAACCGTACTCATCGTCAGCCAGATGACCTTTGCTCGCCTGTAAAAGGACAAGTAAGTATACATCAACGGGGCAATAAATGTGTATCACATATCGTACACGTAACAGGCAAATACAAAACTTACATGCCACCTGAACCAATCAGCAAACTTGGAATCTAACTCATTGTTTATTGCATCGCTCGATATACCCGGTGAACGGTGTTGCAATAAATCAACGAACAAGCTGAAGCAAATTACGAATGAGTACCCTGTATATCTTTGTAACATAATGGATAGAGTATCGCAAGGTATTTACAAAATAAAATGGGAAATCGTTTATACCTCTGGAAACGGTCGACTTGACGGCAGTTGCGCAGAACATAAGAATGAGCAATCTTCAGCTCGCTGTCCCCCAATATCATTTCCTTTCCCTGTCCGTGAAATCTGATCGGATGTGTGAATATTGGGAGGACACCGGATCTGGAAATGCCGTCGTCGTTCCGGGGAACATCTCTGCACCTCGACGGGACATCTGGCTCGAAGTAATGAGACACGAAGGCCGATGCTTCCTCCGTCAGATAGGCATTGCACATAGAGGCCTCGACTTTCGCCTTGTTCTTGATGTTCAGCTTCAAATGCCTGAGATATCTGTTCATATAGTGAATATATGTTCAAATGCATATCGCTTAGACACATAAGAATGTCATGCACATAAAAAAGAGTACCTCTCGAACGGATACATCCACCTGTACTGAACAGGACCACCAACACGTGCCTCGTATGGTAGATGAACTGGCAGGTGTTCCATTGAATCAAAGAAGGCCGGAGGGAATATAGTTTCCAGCTTGCATATGATCACTGGCAGGTGTTCCGTCTTCATGCTCGTCATCCGACCGATCATGGACATCTGTGTGTGACTACCGCAACCAGGATACAGCGGCGTGTTGGCGGCGTTCAGCATCTCAAAAAACTGTCTCGCCTGAGGGTTCGGATCTTCCTCCACGAATGTACGCGGCTGTTCATCCGGATCCTGCATTTGTAACAACTGCTCTCCGGTAAATGCGCCAGCGGCTGCGTCTGTCACCATCTGCATGTATGGGTTGTGAGATCCCTCGCCTATTTCTTCGGCATTAACCTGACCGGGTCCCCCTTCGACGTGTACAGTTGCAGATGTAGACGCCCCCCTCATATTCGCCGTGACAGTACCATGTATGGTAATTGTAGACGAAACCTTGTTTCAATATGTGAACCCTCACGTCACCCGGATCCTTATATTTACGGTTCTTGCATTTCTTGCACGGACATCTAATCTGCGTTCCACTTTCATTACTCGTCGCAAAATCAATAAATTCTTCGAGACCTTCAACAAATCTAAAACACCACTCCCCGTTGTTTACTCTCTGGTACATCCACTTTCTATCGCTTCTCCTCGGATCCATTTTCTCGCTACACCTTGAAACTAACAGCAGCTATCTTTTTTCGTGTGTAGAAAAAATCAAAATTCCACACTTCTGTATTTTCGTTCAAAATTGATGATTGATGTGTTTGAAATGAGAGAAGAATGGGAGAAGAGAAGAAGAGAGAAGAAATACAATGGTTTTATCGTTCCCAGTATAAGACAATACCGACGACTTAGCGACGAACGGCGACGAACAAGAAACACAAATCCCGGAGACAAACAAACACATATACCGACGACTTAGCGACGAACATCGACGAACAAGAAACACAAATCCCGGAGACAAACAAACACATATACCGACGACGTACCGACGACCAGCGACGAAACACGTCGTTTGATATGCTTTTACCGACGAAATACCGATTACATTGCGACGCAAAACGTCTCTTCATTCGACGTGTTTCGTCGCTAAGTCGTCGGTACGTCGTCGGTAAAAGACAGTCCGTCCAGTTCCCCATGCTTACAACTTACGATGTTTTGCGTCGCTAATGCGTCGCTATGTCGTCGCTGATTTCACTATATAAACAGTGGATCAGCGTGTGCCCACAACAACATATAAAACAACTATTTTATAATCCAAAATGGTTCGTACTAAAGCGCAAGCACGACGTGGTGGACGTGGTGGTAGGGCGGCAACACCGCCAACTGAAGTGCCTTCTTCTTCAACTGTTCCTCCCCCACCTCCTCCCCCACCAGAGACCTCTGATCGCCGGGATCGACAAATTGTCGAACTCCAAACAGAAGTACGAGATCTGTGGAAAATGTTAGATGAGGTGAAGGCCCATGTCACGGTTCAGGAAGAGCGTCTCGACTGCATAGATAAAAGGCAGATGCGGATTAAATCAAAATCTGCACAGTTGAGACGCCAACTGAAGGCGTGTGCGGAGAGTATAGCTTCTCTCTGTTCGGATGACGAACAGTGAGTGGCTACTCTTCGCTATTTTGCTTTTTTTAAATATTTCTTATTATATTTTGTAATTTTTAATTTTTAATTATATATTAATGAAGTTTGTTTTTTTAATATCGTATTTGTTTTCTTAATAATTATAACACGTGTTTAATCTCTTACGAATCCTGACGACGCACCTGTATACGCGAAATGTGGTTAAGAAAAATTTGTTCCGACTAATTCACCGACTAAACATCAACTATATACCGACGAAACCTAATACAACAACGAAAACCTACTAACTATATATATCTTCGACGAAACTTAATAGAACGACAAAAACCTATTAACCGTATCGTCGAAACCTAACTATATCTCCGACGAAACTTAATAGAACGACAAAAACCTACTAACCGTATCGACGAAAAAGGGAAAAACTAAATACAATGAGTGCCCGCGGGTTTTTTTTTTTGAATTTACCGACGCTTTACCGACGAGACAGCGACGGAAAACGTCTCTTCACATTATTCGACGCGTTTCGTCGCTATTCCGTCGCCAAGTTGTCGCTATTCGGCAGTGTCAGTTCAGTTCCCAACGGTTGCATCGTACGATAAACTTACGTCGCTAATTCGTCGCTACGTCGTCGCTATAACATCCGAAAGGTCATCACTGCACATTCACTGCACACACTGCACATTCACTGCACATTCCCAACGGTTGACAAATGCGTCGCTATGTCGTCGCTATGTCGTCGCTCATTTCACTATTTATACCCCAAACATCCGCTGTTATACATACACACATAGAACGTTATAAATAATCAAAATATGCCGCGTCGTTTTAAAAGAACCCCAAGGCGTGGTGGACGGGCAAACAGTGCCCCTCCAGAAGGGCCTCCTCCTCAACCACCATCGGTTGAGCGAGAGGGTTCTGTATCTGTCTATGGCCCACCGCCGCATCAGGATGATCAAGAACAAATGCCGGTGCAGGACGCCGACTTCCGTATGCTGATGGCAAACATGCATCAGCAGTCGCGGCAACTGCACTACATGACTAGAAGGCTGCGGAAGATGAAATTTAGATACTACAAGCTCAAGCGCCTTCTCAAAGAGTTTGCGCAGAATGTCGCGGCCACTCTTTCGTCCGATGACGAAGAGTGAACGGCCCATCTCCGCATCTCTTTTTAGATTTTTTTTTATTTTTTCGTTTGATAATGTAACTTCTTATTATTAAATGAATGAGTATTTTTCCCAATTACCGCTTTCTTTTTCCTTAATCAATACACGTGTTTAATTCTCGATGTATCTGCGACGACACAACGACAAACCGAATTACGAACGGAAAGTAATTCAAAACATTTGCCACATACGGGTTTCATTGACAAAAAAACGACGATACACAACTCCAAGACCTTAGTAAACGACGAATTTATTTTATACTTTTAGCGACACATTTGCGACGACATAGCGACGAACCGTTATAAACTAAATAGCGACGAACAAAAACACGCAGAATAGCGACGAGACACCGACAAATCACCGACGTAATTCACCTGACTGACTATTTTTCTTTTAGCGACAACGAATTTCATCGTACTTTCGTCGCAATTAGCGACTACATTATTTTGGTCGCAGAGTCGTCGCTATTACCGACGAAACAACGACTATACGTTGTTCGTCGGTGATTTTTTCGTCGGAAACCAACAATTTTTTTGTGGTGTAAACCTACTAGTAGGTTTAAGAGAATGAAAAAAGGAGTAAGTGAGGTAGGAACGAGCAAGGAGGTTGTCAAAGGTGTCAAGGATACGGTTGTTGGCAGTGAAGTGATAGTGGGTGCCAGAGGAGTGCAACAACAGTCTGATGAACAACAGTGTGGAGAAATGTAATTCAGTCTGAAGAAGATGGAGTGGTTGAGTTCATTGGCTTGCAGTTGAGATTGAAGGTTGAAGGCTTGGTCTTGAGCTGAGTTCGTTGGAGAACAAGCTGGAAGGAGAAGGAGTTGGTTGGCAAGGGGAAGAAGACGGAGCAGAAGGCGGGAGTCTTTTAAATACTAGGGAATTACCGTTTTGCCCTTAAGTAAATAAAGCGGGTAGTAATGGCTGGAAGGACAAATCTGTAATTTCGCGTATTTTCTCTCTTTTCTTCTCTTAACCGCTGTATATAACCGTATTTTTGGTTTGTAACTCATTCTTCAATTGGTTGAGCGGTTATTGAATGCTCCAGCTACGATTCCCTGCATATATTTTTTTCCTTTTGATTTCTGTTTGTCAATTGTTCCGAATTTGTTCAACTTTGACATGGTATCAGAGCATTGTGGTAATTGAGTGATTGTGGTGCTGTGTGTTGATTGTTTTTCTGGTGACTCGTCTGATAATTTGCGTACACATCTTCCGGTGATCTTCAGATGACTTCGCAAAACAACAATCCTGCAAGTTCTAGAGTTGGTCAGACACCACTGAATGATAGTCCGGTGCAGAATGTGGTGTTTGGATCCAGGGGGAATAGAGATCAGAGCCAGATGCCTGAGGCTTCTCCAAACAATTCGTTGCAGAATCCGTATTACCTTCACCCTAATGACAGTCCAGCTATAGTACTGGCACAACCTCCCTTGAATTCGCATAACTATCATACCTGGAGCAGGACGTTTGAGATGGCATTGGTAGTTAAGAACAAAGTAGGTTTCATAGATGGAACGATTCAGAGGCCTCCTGCAACAGATCCGCAGTATTCGCTTTGGAGGCAGGTCAATGTGATGGTGCAGTCCTGGATGATGAATTCGGTGTCTCATTCCATCGCGCAAAGCATCATGTGGTGTGACAGTGCACATGATGCGTGGAATGATCTCAGACTAAGGTATGGGAGTACTGATCCATTTAGGTTATAAGATTTGCTTGAATCATTTTACAGCATTAAGCAAGATACCTTGAGTGTTAGTGAATACTTTACTAAGCTCAAAATTGTTTGGGAAGAATTGATGGCGGTAAGGCCAGTTCCCGTGTGCGTTTGTAGAGGATGTGTGTGTGATGTGGCAATCAAAATGAGGAGGTTCGTTGAAACTGATTATGTGATTAAGTTCGTTAAAGGCTTGAGTGATAGCTTTGATCCGGTTAAGTCTCAAGTTTTTGTGCTTACGCCCTTGCCTGATATAAATACCACTTTCTCTATGGCTTTGAAGTATGAGAGAAAGGTGCTAGCTGACAATGGTGTTGGATCGTTTGATAGTAGTCCTACTGCCTTATCAGTAGAAGGTCAATCAACTGAGGGATTTGTGGCGTATACAGGAAGGGGCCAAGGTTATAAAAGAGGAGGTGGCAGGTTTGGAAATGAGAATGCCAGACGTTTTGTGTGTACGCATTGTGGAATGCAAGGGCATACTGTTGATAGGTGTTACAGGAAACACGGTTTTCCTCCGGGCTTTAAGTCTAGGAGTCAGGTGAATTTGAGCAGGACACTGGAACCTGAATTGGATGAGTCACAGGAGATGCAAGCTGTCAGGAATGTGCAGTCCTTGGTGCTTACACCCCAGCAGAACCAGAAATTGTTGAGCTGGTTGAATAAACAAGAAGGTGAGCCGGAAGGGAATGTAGCTGTAACTCAAGGTACTGTGCTATCTGCCCAGACTGGTAAGGATAAAGGTAAATCTCATACTAATGTTTTAAGTACATGGATTTTGGATTCTGGAGCCACTGATCATATTTCCTCTAGCCTTGCACTCTTTACTTCTGTGAAACCAGTTGCAAACATCATTATAAACCTGCCCAACAAGCTCTCTGTTTCTGCCACACATATTGGCTCTGTGAATATTAGCTCAACTCTTGTCTTACATGAAGTTCTGTTTGTCCCTACATTTGCTTACAATTTAATCTCAGTGAGCAAGTTGGCCTCAAATCCTGATATACTTATTCAAATATTTGGTGATTATTGTTTGATTCAGGATCAATTATCCAAGAGGATGATTGGTTCAGCTAGGTTGTCACATGGTCTTTATTGCCTCAGTAGTGATCCACATCAGCAACATTCTGTCTGCCTTTCAAACACTGCTCTTACTTCACCATCTGTGCTGTGGCACTATAGACTGGGGCATGCTTCAGTTTCTAGAATAAAGGAGATCCAGAGGTATGATGATTCAGTCACTACTGGACACCATGATGAGTCTTGCACAATCTGCCCTTTGGCCAAGCTTAAGAAATTGCCGTTTCCTGTTTCTGCTTCTGTTTCTTTTCAGCCTTTTGATTTGATTCATGTTGATGTCTGGGGGCCAAACAGACATCCTACTTTGTACTCTCAAAGATACTTTCTTACTGTTGTAGATGATTGTAGCAGATTTACATGGTTGTATTTGATGAAATCTAAATCTGAAGTTAGGCAGATTCTACAAAATTTCCATGCCTATGTGCAGACTCAGTTTGATAGAAAGATTAAAATCATAAGGAGTGATAATGCCTCTGAGCTTAAAATGCATGATTTCTATAAACATCATGGCATTGTGCATCAAACGAGTTGTGTCTATACTCCCCAACAGAATGGCATCGTGGAGAGAAAACACCAACACATCTTGGTTGTAGCAAGATCCCTCAAATTTCAAGCCCAGTTGCCTTCTTCTTACTGGGGCTTTGCCGTAGCGCATGCTGTATACCTGATAAATCTTATTCCCACACCAGTTTTATCCCAGAAAAGCCCATATCAAATTCTTTTCCACAAAGTTCCTACCTATCAGCAACTCAAGGTCTTTGGTTGCTTGGCCTATGCATATAATACTGCCACAGACAAGCATAAGTTTACTCCACGAGGCATACCATGTGTATTTTTGGGAATTTCATCTACAACCAAAGGCTATATTTTACAGAAATTGAGCACCAAAGAGATCCTTGTTTCAAGAAACGTTAAGTTCTTGGAAACGCATTTTCAATTTTCGATGCTTGTGATTATCCTGGGTCTCCTGCACCAAGTCATTGTGTACCTACATTTCCACCTGCTCCACAATACAATCCACCCATAAATACTTCTTTCCCTCATGTGTCTGGTTCTCCTGCATTGCATAATCCTTCTTCTTCACCATCCCAATCGTCTGATTCTTCCTCTTCCACTTCACCAATATCAGATTCAATTCCAGAGCGTTTTCCACCTATTACTCTTGATATTCCTTTAGTCATCAGCAATGCAGACTTGCCACAAACACCTGATTCCTCTTCCTCCACTGATCCTGCTGTGCCTTTACCGTCTCCTCATGTTAATGAACATCGTACTCCAAGGCTCAGAAAACAACCGTCTTACTTGCGTGACTATTATTGTAACCAAGCTAATGCTTCTTCTATTACATCTTCCTCAGACATCAGCTCACCTGCTTATCCTATTGAACATTATCATTCCCTTGATCAGCTGACTCCTCAATTCAAACGATATGTCCTTAATCTTAGTATGCAGCAAGAGCCTCAGTCATATCAGCAGGCAGCTGGTTCAGTGCATTGGGAGAAGGCTATGTCTCTGGAGCTGGCTGCCTTGGAGGCAAATCATACTTGGGTCCTTACCACCCTGCCACCAGGCAAGAAAGCCATTGGCTGTAGATGGGTCTATAAACTTAAGAGAAAGGCGGATGGCTCCATTGAAAGATATAAAGCTAGGCTGGTGGCTAAGGGTTATACTCAGCAAGCAGGGGTTGATTATGGAGATACTTTTTCTCCTGTTGCCAAAATGACGACTGTCAGGTTAGTCTTGGCACTAGCAGCTATCAAGGGGTGGTTCATTCATCAGCTGGACGTCAATAACGCATTTCTCCATGGAGATTTGGATCAGGAGATATATATGACGCCCCCAGAAGGTTTTCCTGCACCCCCGGGCACTGTCTGCAGGCTTACCAAATCCTTATATGGCTTGAAGCAAGCCAACAGGCAGTGGAATGCCAAACTGACAGCCTTTCTCTTGTCACTGGGTTATGTTCAGTCCAAGCACGATTACACCATGTTTACCAAGCAGCAGGGGGGTGCATTTCTTGTCCTTCTCATATACGTTGATGACATTGTAGTAGCAAGTGATTCTTTGGCAGCAATCCAGAGTCTTAAAGCCAGTCTGCATTCTATGTTCCAGATTAAGGACTTAGCTGAGCTGAGGTATTTTCTAGGTCTTGAGGTGGCCAGGTCTCAGGGGGGGTTAGTGCTTTGTCAAAGAAAGTACACGCTTGAGCTATTAGAAGACATGGGACACCTGGCCTCCAAGCCTGCAAGTACACCTATGGAACAAAATCTGAAGCTTTCACATAATGACTCCTTGGCATTTGAAGATACATCCAGCTATAGAAGATTAATTGGCAAACTATTGTACTTAACGATCACTAGACCCGAAATTACTTATGCTGTCCAACAATTAAGTCAGTTTTTGGACACACCAACGCAAATGCACTGGAGGGCAGCGCAGAGATTGCTGAGATATCTCAAAGGAACCCCAGGACAGGGACTGTTTTTCCCTAGCAAGGGATTGTTGAAACTGACTGCTTTTTCAGATTCTGACTGGGGTGGTTGCGTAGAGAGTAGACGATCAATCACAGGATACTGTATGTTCTTGGGCAATGCTTTGGTATCTTGGAAGGCTAAGAAACAGACCACGGTTTCGAAATCCTCCTCAGAAGCAGAATATAGAGCTCTTGCCTCTGCTACATGCGAGGTTCAATGGATACTCTATCTTTTGAGGGATTTACAAGTGGCTCATCCGGATCCAGTAGAAATATTTTGTGACAATAGAAGTGCTATTTACATTGTAGAAAATCCAGTGTTCCATGAGAGGACCAAACATATAGAGATTGACTGTCATATTGTGAGGGACAAATTTCAAGATGGAGTGGTGAAGCCTATGCCAATCAGAACAGAATTGCAGCTGGCGGATGTGTTCACGAAGTCATTAGACTCTAAGAGGCTAAGCATCCTGACTGAAGCATTAGGGGTTTGTAATGTGTTCTGTCAGTCAGGATTGAGGGGGGGTGTCAAAGGTGTCAAGGATACGGCTGTTGGCAGTGAAGTGATAGTGGGTGCCAGAGGAGTGCAACAACAGTCTGATGAACAACATTGTGGAGAAATGTAATTCAGTCTGAAGAAGATGGAGTGGTTGAGTTCATTGGCTTGCAGTTGAGATTGAAGGTTGAAGGCTTGGTCTTGAGCTGAGTTCGTTGGAGAACAAGCTGGAAGGAGAAGGAGTTGGTTGGCAAGGGGAAGAAGACGGAGCAGAAGGCGGGAGTCTTTTAAATACTAGGGAATTACCGTTTTGCCCTTAAGTAAATAAAGCGGGTAGTAATGGCTGGAAGGACAAATCTGTAATTTCGCGTATTTTCCCTCTTTTCTTCTCTTAACAGCTGTATATAACCGTATTTTTGGTTTGTAACTCATTCTTCAATTGGTTGAGCGGTTATTGAATGCTCCAGCTACGATTCCCTGCATATATTTTTTTCCTTTTGATTTCTGTTCGTCAATTGTTCCGAATTTGTTCAACTTTGACAGAGGTAGCGTCACGACCAGCAGTCCACGCCTTACGCGATCGCTATCAAGAGAAACTGCAGAGGTTCCCTAATTATGTTTTAAAATGACACCGGAGAATAGGATTGTTATTAAAACGATATACGGAACCTATACATATTATTTCAGAAGAAAAAGGGAAAAAGTTCGTCAACGTAAATTGTTGAAGAACTAAATACTGACCTGTGGAACTGAGCAAAAACAGTACGAGGAAGCAAGTGAGGCGACCCATTTTGCTCAATGCGTGTCCCAATTGCTCCCTGGACTCGTATGAAATCTTGGAGACGTCTGGGATGCATGCAAATGGAGGACTATATTTAGACTGGACCATTCTTCACAATGTATTCAGATGCAGATTAAATAGCATGGAAATTGAGTAGCATAAGACATGTTGGGGAATCAAAATGACGCGTGAGATATTAAACAAACATTTCCATGTGGAGAGGGGTTCCGGAAACAGATTTGATCAAGTAAGAGGGAAAAATCATTGGTTTTTTCCGATAAAAAATTCTTCTATATGGTTAATAGCAGGCGAGCCGCGTGACAGCTATTTCATCTGACAACTATCGTTTTACATATTGATAAACCAGAAATAATCGTCTGTTAGTCAACGACAGTCAACGGCAGATATTGTGCAAGTGTATAACTCCTGCAGTTCGGCACCTAGGCATTGCTGTTCAGCCAAACTGCACTTCGGTTGTATCGCATAGCATCCATTTTATTATCAAATAATATGTTAAAGGATTGCACCTCGGCACCCAACTTCAACCTCAACTTCAACCCAAGTGTTACGCTTCAGACCACTTCGGCCAGATTCGATATTGCACTTCGGCAAAGCTTGGTTTTGCACTTCAGTGAAGGAATCAAGCACAGCTTTATACCAAGTATGGGACCATCAGGCAGAAGTGCAGTTCAAAGAAAGAGTACACGTCGGGCTGTTCAGCCTGTACACGCCAAGGTCACGTCAGCCAACCTACTAGTCACATCCGCAGACCTACCAGTCATACCAGCAGATCTACGGCGTCATAGGTTCTCTGCCTCAAGCCAACGTCACATTTATTGTCAGAGGCAGAGGACAAAGGGAAACTAACAAAAGCAAGCTAATGGAGACCAGAGCAAGGATCGAAACATTTTTCATCTCTCCGAGAGCAAAGACATTGAGTTTTCTCCTCAGCCAAGCACTGTGAGAATTCTCTAACTCCACATACAAAATCATAACTCAGTGAGAATGGCCCAAACTGACTTGAGTGTCGGAGGGTTTTACCCGGGGTCACACCCAAGGGTCCTCTGATTTCTGCTTCCTTGTGCAGGATTTTCAAGAAGCTATTCCAGTAGTTCTCAACAATCAACTGACGACGTTTATTTAGGGTCATCTTGGACCATTGGTGAAGATCCGGCTTCATCATTTGGCGCTAGAAGGAGGGCCTTCTTGTCCCTTAATCCAGTAATCAAACTCAAAACAGCCAACATCATTCTATGGCAAAAGGTCGTCGTGAAGGTTTGAGTGAGTCATTCAACCAACCATGACGCATGACTACACGCTCAGGTGTCCCAGAACAGGTTTCTCGGGTACTTGAATCACCTGATCCTACTCCGGAAATCTCAAGTGAGGATAGGGATAAAGCGATGAGATATGTCGTAGAGAACATGGACGTGTTCGAGGCTGTAGTACAGCAGCTCAAAGGCAAACAGCCGGAGGTGCAAGAAATGGAGGAAGATCCACCTCTTCCTCCCAAAGAGGTATCACAAAACCAATCTTCTAGACCCCTTAGAGGATTTATAGCGGATGCCAAAAGACGCAGTTTCAAAGCTCCAACTGTGGAGTCAGAACCTTTGTCCAGACCGCATCTAAGTGTAAGGTCAAAATCTTTAAAGAGCATCCCCACGGAAGAAGAAGTTCATCACAGGCCGAGAACTTATTACGAAGAGCACAGGCAAGAGTTTGTGCAAGCAGCCCAGGAAAGTCTTTTTTCCTGGGATATTGCAGAGTATTTGGCACCAGACAGTTTTAAGGTTCCAAATATGAACACTTATGATGGGACAACAGACCCAACAGATCATCTCTTCCAGTTCCAAACTACAATGAGTCTGAAGAACATCCCAGATCCTCTGTGTTGCAAAACTTTCCCGTTGTATTTACGAGAAAAGGCCAGGAGATGGTTCCAAGAGCTCCCATCAAAATCGGTGAAGTCCTTTAAACAGCTGGCATAGAAGTTCAAGTCACAGTTCGTGTCCAGTAATCCTTTTGTGAAGAACTCATCCCACTAAATGACCTTGAGACAAGGTCCGGATGAGTCAGTCTTGAAGTATATGCAGCGTTTTTCAGATGAGTCGCTGCAGGTCAGTGACAGGAATGAAGGCGTGAAAGCTGCTGTCTTCATCAATGGGCTCAGAGCTGGTCGCCTCTTCTCCCAACTGGATGAAGAGGGACCTAAAACCTTGAGAGAATGCTTGGAGAAAGCATATCAGTTTACCCGGGGTGAAGAGACAAACAGATTGAAGAGGTAAGCCGAGCAAGGAGCTCGGCAAGAGGGCCAATCCAGTTTCAAAAAGGAGGATCAGCACAATGAAGGAAAAGACCGTGATCAGCACAGTGCGTTTGATCGCATGGTGGAAAAGGTAAAGGTGGTAAGGAGGGCTTACCCCTGTTGGCCTCAAAAGATCATATTTTGGCCGTCATGGAAAAAGACGGTCTGAGGGTTGATCCAGAGCCTCTGAATGGGCCTAGGGGAAAAAGAAATCCAAAATTCTACTGCCGATATCACAGAGATATCGGGCATGACACAGAGGATTGCAGGCAACTAGCTCAAGCTATCAAGCAACTGATATAGCAGGGTCACTTAAAGCAATTTTATGACCCACGTTCACGCCTGCACAACCGGTTAGATTTTCACAAGGACCCTCAGATAGACAAATGCCGACTAGAGTCCCCACCTCGGCATCGCAGGACGGACGATGATGAGGAGCAAGGAAGGCACGGGGCTGCAGGTCGGCCCCAGGTCAATACCATTATATATACCATCTCTGGAGGTCCACCTCACACGGGCCGAGGTGCACCCAGTTCTTCAGGAACTTCATCAGGTCCGCCATCTAAAAGAGCCAAGATGGCAAGGGAATTGACTTTTGGGCCAGAAGATCCCATTCCACTGGACTCCAACAACACAGGTTTAGTGATAGACCTGTGCATACACTTAGCTCCCGATAAGATTGTAGAGGTCCGACGTATTTATGTGGACACCGGCAATGCCGTGAATGTAATGTATTATCGGATATATCAGCAGCTGGGATTACCTAATTCTCTGATGAGGTCTGTCACTTCTTCTTTATATGGTTTCACTGGAGCTGCAGTTCGGCCAGCAGGTCTGGTCACGCTCAGTTGCATTTTTGGCAAACCCCCTGCCTGTCGGTGTATATGGATAGATTTTCTGATCATTAAGGAGATGTCTGCATAGAGCATCATATTGGGCCGGCCAGCTTTGGTGGCATTAGAGGCCATTGTATCACCTCTGCACATCAGCATGAAGTTTCCCACTCCATGGGGGGTGGTAACCATACAAGGTGATACACAAGTGGCACAGAGTTGTTATCCTATTGCCACTCAAGGAAATGAGGCAGTTCAGCAAGTCAGCCTTGATGAACTGATACCTTCAGATGAGGAGCACTTGCATTCAGATGATGCGGTGCAGGACTTCATCCTTGATCCGAACTGACCTGAAAATGTCATAAAGATCGGGACATGGATGCCATCTGAATTGCTAGCTCAGCTGCAGGCTCTGCTGAGAGAATTTGCAATTATCTTCGCATGGACTGCCGAAGACATACCAGGGATTCCTTCACATCTGGCTGAGCAAAAACTGAACGTTGATCCCTTAGCAAAGCCAGTAAAGCAAAAGAAGCGGAATTTCGCTCCAGAAAGGAATAAAGTCATTGAATAGGAGGTCAATAAGCTATTGGCCGTAAAGTTTATTGTTGAAGTACTTTATCCAATCTGGTTGGCTAACCCAGTGGTGGTCCCTAATCAGGATGAATCTTGGAGGATGTGTATAGACTACACCGGCCTCAACAAAGCATGCCCAAAATATTGTTATCCGCTCCCTAAAATTGACAGGCTAGTGGACTCAACGCTTGGACATGAGATCTTTGACTTTTTGGATGTTTTTAAAGGTTATCATCATATCATAATGGCAATAGAAGATCGGGAGAAAACTGCTTTCATAACAGAGTCAGGTACTTATTGTTATGTAACTATGCCATTTGGGTTGAAGAATGCTGGGGCCACCTATCAACGTCTGGTCAACTCTTTGTTCAGTGAACAAATTGGCAGAATAATGGAAGTTTACATCGATAATATGCTTATCAAGAGCAGGTCTCTTGATCAGTATATTCAGAACTTAAGGGAAGTCTTCACTGTGATGAGAGACTCACACATGAGACTAAACCCGAAGAAATGCACGTTTGGGATACGCACTGGAAAGTTCTTGGGGTATATGGTGTCCAAGGAAGGGTACAGGCAAACCCTGCTAAAATTGAAACTTTACAAAACATGCATTCCCCAGGAATGCAAACGAAGTGCAGAGGTTAACGGGCCGAATTGTCGCGCTGAGCTGATTTTTATCCAAGTCGGCCGAAAAATCTCTTCCTTTCTTCCAGGTCCTCAAGAAGAAAACAGCTTTCCAGTGGGATGATCAGTGCCAAAAAGCCTTCGATGAGCTAAAGTCCCATCTGGCCGAGGTGCCAATGCTGACTTCACCTCTGCCCGGAGAAGAGCTATATGTGTACCCCTCAACGTGCAAAGAAGCTGTAAGTGCAGTTCTGCTCAGGGAGCAGGATAATATGCAGAGGCCCATCTATTTCGCAAGTAAAATCTTACATGGGCCTGAAGTGAGGTATCCTAATGCTGAGAAGGTAGTCTTAGCACTCGTAGTGGCAGCAAGGAAGTTCAGGCCTTACCTGCAAGCTCATCCTATTGTAGTGGTCACTGATCAGCCTTTGAAACAAATCTTGTCAAGGCCAGACACATCTGGCCGAGCTGCAAAATGGGCTGTGGAGCTTGCAGAGTATGATATCCAGTACAAGTCAAGAACTTCTATCAAAGCCCAAGCATTAGCAGACTTCTTAGCTGAAGGGATATCCGTGGAGGAAGATATCAGGCCAGTAGCTGACTGGACATTATATGTGGATGGTCTTCCTCCAAAGATGGTTGTGGAGCAGGACTCCTAATCATCAACCTCAACAAAGAAGAATTTGAATATGCCTTGCGTTTCGACTTTGAATCAACTAATAACGAGGCAGAATATGAGGCCCTCATAGCAGGACTAGGCCTCGCAAGAATGTTGGGGGTAGAACGAATCATTTCCCGAAGTGATTCGCAATTGATTGTTTCTCAAATCAATGGGGATATTAAGCCAAAGAGGAAAACATGAAAAAGTATTTGGCTAAAGTGTTGCAGCTCGGTCAAACATTTGAGCACTTCAGCATTGAACATATCCCCAGATCGGCCAACAAAAGACCTAATGCGTTATCTCGGCTAGCTTCATCCACTTCAACAACTTTGGGTAAAAAGATAGTTGTGGAGCTAGTAAAACATCGTGCTTATGATGCTAATGAAGTGCTGCAAGTGGATTATCACAATACCTGGATGGACGAAATTGTTAACTTCTTGCAGCATGGAATTCAGTCCGAGGACAAGCGAGCAGCTCGACGTCTTCGATTGAAGGCAGCAAGGTATGCTCTTTTTAACGACCACCTTTATAAAAAGTCATTTTCACAGCCTTGGTTGAAGTGCGTGACTGAAGATGAAGGAGATTACATCATTCGAGAAATGCACCAAGGGATCTGTGGAAATCATTCTGGTGCACGGTCGTTAGCAAGAAAATGTTATCTTGCTGGGTATTACTGGCCTACTATACATCATGATGTAGAAGAATTGGTTAAGAAGTGTCAAGCATGTCAAGTTAATGCTCCAATGTCACATTTGCCAAGTCAAGAACTCACTTCTATTGCAAGTCCATGGCCATTTGTACAGTGATGAATAGATCTTGTTGGACCTCTGCCCCAAGCTCCAGGTTCAGTCAGATTCTTGGTTGTTGCCGTCGATTACTTCACCAAATGGGTAGAAGCAGAGCCTTTAGCTACAATACCGGAAATCAAATCAAGAAGTTCTTGTGGAAAAACGTCATATGTCGCTTCGACCTTCCACAATTCCTTATATCAGACAATGGAAAGCAATTTGCTGATGACCCTGTTAAGAGTTGGTGTGCTGAGATAAAAATTGAACAGCGATTTACTTCGGTAGCATACCCTCAAGCTAATGGACAGGTTGAACTGGCAAACAGAACAATCAAGGATGATTTGAGGAAACGTTTATACAAAATTGGAGCAAGTTGGGTAGAGGAGCTCCCAAGCGTATTATGGGCACATCGAACTACTCCTACCTCCATTAAGGAAACACCATTTTCCTTAGTATATGGCACTGAGGCAGTCATCCCAGCCGAAATTGGTTCTAGTGCTACTCGAACAGATTACTATTCTGCTGAAACCAATAACCCAGAGTTGCGGCTGAATTTGGATGAACTGGAGGAAAAAAGGGAGCAGGCTCATGTCCGCATGGCTCAGTACAAAAATCTAATTGCTCAATACTACAATTCTCGAGTACGTTCAAGATCCTATCAAGTGGAAGATTTGTTATTGTGCAACAATGAAGCAAGCCATGCAGCACCAACTGGGATGTCTAACCCTAAGTGGGAAGGTCCTTATCGGATAGTGGATGTGTACTCAAATGGGGCTTATAAATTACAAATCTTGGAAGGCAAAACTTTACTAAGAATTTGGCATTCTACGCACTTAAGACTTCTACATCAGTGATGTATTTCACCTTAGCAGGACAGAGATGGCCGAGCAGGACTCGACTCAGCAAGATCTCAGCAGGTTTCCTAAAGAAGTCTTTCATAATTTTCATTTACTAGCAGTGCTAAAAAATGTAAATCATTTATGTAATTATCAGCAGTGCTGAAGATTGAATAAAACAGTGTTTTATGGCAGAGTCAACATGTGATTCTTTCATTTTGCCTAGATAGATCAAGTAACAGGTTTACTTTGTCTGAAATTTATTGCAAATTGCTTAGCTAAAGCCCGGCAGAGCTACAGTTCAGTCAAGCAGCGTAACATTTTTGGCAGATCCAAAGGTCGAGGCTGAAGTCCAAAACTTGTGGAAAGATCCAACGTGAAAGTGATTAAAAGGCTGTCTTTGGCAGAGCCCAGGACAAAAAAGTAAGGATAATTTAAAGGACTTTGGCAGAGCTGAAGTCACAAGCAGAAGACAAATACTTGCACAAATTATGAAAATAAAGCAAGTAAAGTCTCACAAGCAGAAGACAAAATCAGGAAAATAATTGGAAGCTGAAGAGCACAAGTTGAAGAAAAAATTGATTTTCATTGAAGAGTTTATCTATTACAACTACAAAAATTACAAGCGTAGAAGAATCCTATTCTAATCCTCCTCCTCATCAGCCTCTCTGAGATCAACCCCTTCCTTGAATTGCTCAAGTTGTTTGTCAGATATAGCTTCGGCTTCGGGGTTGTAGAGATCGGCAAGTTGAGGATGATCCTTATCCAAGGCTGGATAGACTTCGTAGAAAGCGTCAATTGCGCAAGTTTGTCCCATTGCCAGAACAGAGCCTTGCATCTTCAGTAGATTATCCACAAAATACTAGGACTTTCTGAACTCAGCAACAACAGACTTTTTGATTTCTTCAGCTTGAAGCTCAAATTGTGAGACGAGCTCAGCCTTGATCTTCTTTTCTGCCTCAAGTTGCTGGGCCAGATCATCCTTACTCTTCTGCTCCACTTCAACTTGGCTCTTCAAATGGGACAACTCTTGCTCACAAGTGTTGAGTACCTTCTGGAAGAACTCCAACTCAGCTTGGGTCTTGGTGGACACTAGCTCGACGTTGGTAATAACTTCCTTCAGTTCATCCACTTGTGAGTTCGCAACTGCAAGCCGAGTGTCAGACTCCTCCTTGTCTTCCTTTAGCTTGGAATTCTCAGATGACAAGGAGTCCATCTCTGACTTCATTGAGTCCATCTCTGACCTCAATGTTTTCAGCTCAGCATCTATCTCTTCCACCCTTGAATTGTTGGGTTTTGCCATCTCAGTCAACTCTTCATTAGCCTTCTTCAGGTCGGCATTGTTCTCAGAGAGCTGGACCATCATACTACGCATTTCTTCTGCTCTTCTGAGCATGTCACATTTTTGGACTCGGTACTGCAATAACCAGTATGGGTCAAATAAGAATTTCAACAACTTAAGATAAAAGGTTGTAAATTCTGAAGAAAACCTACCATGGACATGTTTCTCAGATATGTGTTGAGAGCAGAATCCCAGTCTTGGAGGGCAAAATGGTCCTAATCCATAGGCAGCACTGGCAGATCTGCCAATTTTTTGGCCACTCCTGGATGTGCAGCAGTGTCAGAAAAGGAATAGACCAGATTCTTCCAGGCCCGTCGGTGCTGATGTGAGGGCTCTCCTTCAGTTGGAGCTTTCCCATGAGGAGCGTCCTCCCCAGAAGTCAAGACAACTCCTCCAGTGGGGGCATCTTTTTGATCCTTGATAACCAACCCCACAGCAGGAGTTGAGGATGGTGCAATTGGAGCTGGATCAGGAGTTGGTGCAGCAGAAGTTGGAGCAGAACTTGGTGGCGCGGCAGGGGGAGCAGGTTTGGCTTGTGAAGCCTTGGAAGTGACTTTAGCTGGAGGAGCAGTTTTATGGTTCCTGCCCCAGCCTTTGCAGCAGGTTTTGGGGGCAAGGCTGGGGATTCAGGAGTCCTCTTCTTCAGAGGCTGAGCTGCAGCCTGAACAGGTTTCTTGGCTGCAGCAGAAGTAGTGCCAACCGAAGCCTTAGCTGCAACAAAAACCAAGTTAAAAAGGCTGAAGTAAAGCAAATAAGGTGTCAACATCAAAATTTAAAACCTTTACATTGGGTTGGAGGAACAACAGGAGGAGCAGGCAGGGCCTGCACCTTAGCAGAAGTTTTGGAGGATGGCTGAGCAGAGGAGGAGGGCTTTCCCTCCTCTCTCTTCCTCTTCTTGGGAACCAGTTTCTTCAACCTGCTGAGGTTTTCAGACACCATGGTTCCTGCAAGATTCAACAGCAGATCAGTCAAAACACATACGCAATATCAAGAAAAATCAGAGGTATTTAAAGCATAAGCACATATCCAGAATTAAGGCTAAGGCAGAGGAGCCAAGAGATTCAAACTGGTGTGATGGCCACATGTGGTCCAGGTTGCAGCTTTCACAACCGACTTGTTCACCATTTTCCAGTCTATGGCCTGGGGAAGATACAGTAACCTCGAGGCTTCATCGCAAACTTTTTCGCTTGGCCTCTTATTATATGCAGGGCCGGATTTCCAGAGATTTCTTTCAGGTAATCCTATGTCTTTGATGTAGGAGAAGCGACCCTTCCAGTTTTTAGTGAAAGAAGGGATGTTTATGGCATTGTTGACTACTTTATTAGGATGTCTCCTACTACAGTAGTACCAACTCTCCTTGTGTTTGCACACAAACATCCCCATAAAGACGGCAAGGTCAAATTCTGCCTCAGCAGCTCTCAGATAAAGCAGATAGCTGGCAATAACATTCAAGCCGTTAGGCATAATTTGGGGTAATCTAAGGTTATAATAATCAAGGATATGGAATAAAGGGCCAAGAACAGGAAGGTCAAACCCAGACTTGAAATATTCTTCATAAACTGCCTCGTACCCAGCAGGTGGATCATAGGCAGTCTGATGAGGAAGAGGCAAAATTGGGGAAAAAGTACTTCTATCTATGCTGAATTCAGTACAAAAGCAGGAAAGGTCAGCAACCTTTAAAGTGCAGGCAGAACTTTGCACTGCTGAAGAAGGTGAGCCCTTGTCAATGGATGGAAGGGGTATTATGGAAGAGGAGGTGGAAGTAACCTTAGAAGGTTCAACAGTGAGGCGCAACCTCCTCAAGGGGCGGTTGTCCTCACTGGAGTCTGACCTCTCCTGGAGGGATTGGACCTCTTGGTCACCCTCCAGATCAGCTGGGTAAGAATGAGCTGATCTGTTTTGGGAATTAGAAGAAGAAGAAGATGGAATAACAAAAGCCATGAGTAAGGAAGAAGAGAAGCTTACAGAAAGATTGAAAGGGCTGAGCTAAAAAGCGCTGGAATAAGAATGTAGGCTTCAAAGACGAAGAAGAATAGCAAGATAGCAGAGTAGCATTCGCAGAACAAAGGAAAAGGAAGAAGAAAGAATTAGGGCAAATGTCCCTATTTATAACAAGGAAAATGAAATTTCGGCACCTAGGCATTGCTGTTCAGCCAAACTGCACTTCGGTTGTATCGCATAGCATCCATTTTATTATCAAAGAATATGTTAAAGGATTGCACCTCGGCACCCAACTTCAACCTCAACTTCAGCCCAAGTGTTACGCTTCAGACCACTTCGGCCAGATTCGATATTGCACTTCGGCAAAGCTTGGTTTTGCACTTCGGCGAAGGAATCAAACACAGCTTTATACCAAGTATGGGACCATCAGGCAGAAGTGCAGTTCAAAGAAAGAGTACACGTCGGGCTGTTCAGCCTGTACAGGCCAAGGTCACGTCAGCCGACCTACTAGTCACATCCGCAGACCTACCAGTCATATCAGCAGACCTACGGCGTCATAGGTTCTCTGCCCCAAGCCAACGTTACATTCATTGCCAGAGGCAGAGGACAAAGGAAAACTAACAAAAGCAAGCTAATGGAGACCAGAGCAAGGATCGAAACATTTTTCATCTCTCCGAGAGCAAAGACATTGAGTTTTCTTCTCAGCCAAGCACAGTGAGAATTCTCTAACTCCACATACAAAATCATAACTCAGTGAGAATGGCCCAAACTGACTTGAGCGTCGGAGGGTTTTACCCGGGGTCACACCCTCGGGTCCTCTGATTTCTGCTTCCTTGTGCAGGATTTTCAGGAAGCTATTCCAGTAGTTCTCAACAATCAACTGACGACGTTTATTTAGCGTCATCTTGGACCCTTGGTGAAGATCCGGCTTCATCACATATGAACTAAATTAGTAAATAACTAACAGGGATGAAGTTTATCAAACAAAACAAGACTTGATAAACACATCTAACTGAAATGGACAACAACTACTACCCTCACTTTTTATTAAACAAAACAAAACATGATATACATATGCCTACCGAGATTGACGAAAACTACTACGCTTGCATTTTATCAAACAAAACAAAACTTGATAGACATATACGGACTGAAAGAAATCGTCAACGGAGGAATACTTTACACAAGTAACGAACTTCCGGTCAAAATAGAATATTACGATCGACAGTGGCGGAGCCAGGAGTCCCGTCTTGGAGGGGCACTGACAGGCTTCGCAATAGGAATACCATCGGTCACCGTTTCGGACGAGAAAACCGACAAAATCTTCTAGACATATTTTGGTATTATAACATAAAATACGTGAAAGAAAACACATCTACCAACCAATGTACAAAAAAATAAACAATACACAACAAATAATATGCGGATCATAATTATTAAATGAATATAGTAATATACATCAATACATACCTTTTATTTGACTATTGCAGAACGAGAAGGATTTGACAAGGGATGCAAAAAGGTTCTTCGAGATGACATTGATTGAAATCGTTGCATAATATCTTCATCTTCAATGGTGCTAAAAATTCCATGCTCAAGGTAACACAATAAACAATCTGATAGTACGTCACCCTCAACCGGTTGTGTATATCAGTCTTGAGGATATTCATTGCAGAAAAATTAGAAACAAACAACTATCACAAAAGCTAGTATTTAACAATGGGCATTTGGAAAAGCATAATACCTTTTACAGTTTACTGTCTGAATGCTGAATCAATGAACCAATTATATACGGTGTACATAGTTGCTAGAAATTGTAAAATAGTTTTCACACCAGCAACAGCCAACACTAAAGATTTAAATGCAACCTAAAGGTATGTGTAGCTTTCAACTTTGAAACGATTTTAGAGCAACCAAATAAAATCACAAAAGCTGTGTAATTGTAGCATCTTCCCCAACGGAGTGGCACAACCGTATGCCGTTTTTAAATTAATATATATCAACTATCGAGCATCAACCCTTGCAGGATTCGTAAGATTAGCAACCAATTAAAAAAAAGAAACTTTTATTTTCATAAGCAAACTAATGCAAAAAAGTCTACTAGTTTTCAACGATTACCTTACATGCAAAAAAGACTACTAGTTTTCCAAATCTTGAATTTTTTTACTATATTTAAGAGACCAAACTTCCGGTAAGTTTTAGACACATTTTAGTCACTTAGCAGAGAATTACCGAACGCTAAACATTATGTGACCACGTAACAGAGGGTTAGTGTTCTGTCAAGCACGGGCACACTTTGAACTGAATGGCCAAAAATACAAATACACCTACCTATCTATAGGATTTTTCCACCGACGTTGGGGGGGCACGTGCCCCCCCAGGCCCCCTCTTCCCTCCGCCCCTGACGATCGACCATACAATTTCAAGGAAGTATCATATGGCAGTGAGATCATTCTGTGCACCGTCTCGTCCCGAGGCCTAGTACTCGAAACGGTGCACCCGTCTTATTCTGGTAAGAGAAATACAAAACATCCAAACCAAATCATATACACGTCAACATGTCATCAGAAATCATAAAATTAACATCATCAAAATAATCCTCAATCATTAATATATAAAAGTCTTGGCAATATCCAAAATCCAATACATGAATCGTAAACTTGTCTTCTACAAATACTATATCGTATCTTTGATTGTATATAAAACATAAATAAATGTAGTATGAGCGATAAAACATCGCTAAGTAAATAGCCTATCTATACTCACTATGCGATCATACATGCGAAAACAAGTGTAAATACATACCTAAATACTTTAGGAAACTATGGAGTTTTCCATGCGCAAATAAAATTACTATGATACCCTTATAGTGAAATAACCATCAAAGTCAAAAAAATCAATCATCCACTCAATACCCAATCAGATGCAGTCAAAGTCAAAATCCAATAATGCAAGGTTACCAAATCGATGCGATGCAAAGTTCAAAATCAAACTTTTGATTAAAATTCCAAAATTCTAATTTTCAAATCTGATTCGAAATCAGGACAAATTCCAATATCCAATAATAATTCCAAATTGGTACAAATTCCAATATCCAATTCCGATTCCAAATCGATACCAAATCTAAATTTTCAAATTTTCCAAAAACAAGTTCAATGCAATGGCTATAACATTTTTCTTACAAGTGACTTATACTGTCAGACCTACGAATTGATCACCTCAATAGTCAAATATGCTCAGTCGCTCTGTCGAAATAGTCAAATATGCCTATGCGCTCTAATTGGCGGTCAAATATGTCCGAGCGTCCAATCGAAATAGTCAAATATGCTCGGACGCTCCGTTTGTTTGTGATCAATCCATCTTAACGATATATTTCCCTTGTGAGGGTGAATTTCGCAAAATGCAATGCACGGTTTTCAAAACAATTTCCAAAGTATCCAATATTTCCAATATACCAAATTTTTCCAAAACAATTCCAAATATCCAATCATCAAATATTTCCAAATATCAATCATCAAATATTTCCAAATATCACATAATTCCTAACTCCCGTGTGTGTATATATGATTAGTTTTTAGATACTTGACTCTTCTTCAGAAGTATTTGACTTTCTAACAGTATTTTGCACTATTGCATAGTTTCAAATAATTAAAAAGAAAGGCTTGCTGGGTTAAAATAGTTTACTGGTTAACAAAAGTGTTGATAAAAGTTAAGTTTCCAATGACCTAAACATGAGGGTGGACTTAGGTTAGATGTTAATCTAAAAGTGATTAAATCTACTGAGTTGAGATGAGATGTCTGCCCCTAAAGTCAACTGTTAATATCGAAATCAGTGGATCTCAAAGTCAATATACATACTGACTACAATTCCTATGTCCAACCCCGTACATAAACTGTTCAGATCTGGAGACGCAATTGGTGAAGTCAAATAAGAAGTCGCCAATCGACAGTCGTCACGTGGATTAACTCTGCAGATTTAGAAAAAAACTGTCAAACCGTTGACTAATAGGCCATGTGGCGGCTGTTGATTGGTGACCTCTAATTTGGTCTCACCAATTGCCTCTCCAAATCTGAACTGACCTAAGTGCTGACTTCTAGCCCAAATGTGACGCTAGGGTCAAAATTCTCACCCCCTAGGTCAAAAATTTTGGGGTTTTAAAAATATTTGTCGTTGAACACTCTTTTAAAAGGTGTCAACTTTTATCTCTCTCCATTTCCTGCAAAAATTAGATGTGCATTATATTAGATTTACCTAGTAAATTCGTTACCCGAGTGTCACTTAAGAGAACACAAAAGCAATGTGAATAAATACGGAAGTGTACCTTGCTCCATTGGTAAACGCTGTAATGGTTGACAAGCGTGACAAATGTGTCTTCTAATAGATTGCACGAACCCACTAGTTGTTGAATTTACTAATAAAATATCAACAACTATCACTACTATTCCGATGGAAAGAATAGATAGTGTATTTTTTTCCGAAATTGTTTAATATATATATATATATATATATCTATATATATATATATATGTATGTATGTATGAAGCCACGAAGATAACCTCTGAGTTTTGTAAATATTCAAAACTACAGAAAGCTACAAATATTGATGTGTGCCCTCACTTTTCAAGATCTGTCGAAACTTTCACTTGGCAACATACATACATACATACATATATATATATATATATATATATATATATATTGTTAGGTCCCTTAGAACACACTAAAAGGGGGGTTGAATAGTGTGTTCACCAAGTATGGATATTTTATGGATATTTTTCGTTTTGGAGTGCAACCAATACTTGGGTGTGTTCTTTAGAAAGAATAAAAACTTGCAAGGAAGTAAAGAACACAAGTATGTATAGAGGTTCAAGTCAAATGACTCTACTCCTCTATCTTCTTGATTTTTCACAAGAAGGATTTTGAAAAGGGGATTGTTATTTCAATGGAGGAAACAACAATCAAAAACAAAATCCAACAACTGAAAAACTAGGCAACATGCCCAGACCACAACCGAGAGATCTAACCCTTTGAAGTCTAGCCTCCAAAGATCTTCTTTGCCCTCAAAGAAATCTTGTAGGGAGAATAGTGCACCACACACTATCAACTAACCCTTCAAAGTCTAGAAATCTCAAACAAGAAGCACCTTTGTTCCTTGACCAACAATCTACACAATCTCTCACAATATTAACTCACCAAGAAGAAGACTCTTCTTCATCTTACAGAAATCACTCTCAACAATAAAGTAAAATATACAATGTTTATAAGTATCTTGAGAGCTTGAGCTTGAGAGAAAATCTGAGAGCATGAAATGTAGAAAGTTGAAGAAGAAGAGAAGAAACCCTTCTTTTTATCAATCTAGAAAAACTTCCCGTTTGAAAACCATCTGCACAAACAATAATGGGTTTTGGCATCTTGTGTTGGTGTGTCCTCATCATTGGAGATCTCCCTTTTGGCATGTAGCAACATTCTTGGAGAGATTTCAAAAAGAATGCCAAGAAAGGAAACCTGAAATCTTCAGTAGAGAAGAAGGACCTGTGAAAATAACACTAAAAGAGGAGGGTACAAAGAGTCAACTGATATTAAAAAGTGAAGTATAAGACCTTTGTAACGTTGGTCACATGAAGCGCCTAATGTGCTTAAAGCACAGGCATTCGAAGTGACATAGAGCGCTTAAAGTGAAAAAGAACTGTCGTTCGAAGTCACATTAAGCGCCTTAAGTGGGCAGCTGAAGGCGTTCGAAGTCACATGAAGCGCCTAATGTTACCCTTCATGCTTGTTCGAACTAAATCTGACATTTCCTCAGAAAAAATACTTGGGTGTACGTGCCCATTCAGGGGAAAAGTACTTTTGACTTGGTGGACCACTTGAAGCGCCTAATGTAGGCGTTCGAAGTGTTCGCACTTTTCATCAGAGCACATGAAGCGCCTAATGTAGGCGTTCGAAGTGTTCTGACTTCCATACACTTCACATGAAGCGCCTAATGTAGGCGTTCGAAGTGTACGCACATCCAGACACTTCACATGAGGCGCCTAATGTAGGCGTTCGAAGTGTACTGGATTCCACCAAGGCACATTAAACGCCTAAAGTGAGTGTTCGAAGTATACTGACTTCCAACACACAACATGAAGCGCCTAATCTATCGTTCCAAGTGCCAAACTTGTGCAAATCATCAAAACTTTAACATATTCTAACATTCTCCCTCTTTTTGATGATTTCACAACATGCATAACTTATTTAAGTTAGCTCCCCCTCAACTTATGCTCCCCCTCACTAGGTGCAAAAAAAATAACTTGGAAAGAACAAGGTGGTGAAGCAATTTACAGAACACCATCAAATAGAAAATACCAAGTCAAATTTTCTAGCAATTAAGAACTGAAATTTTCACATAATAACAACACAAAAAATTACATAGCATCACCACTTGGTGGTGTGAACCCACTGAAGCCAAAACTACCACTAGTAGCAAAATCCGTGAATCCGTCCATGGATCCTCCAACATCTCCAGAGCCACCAGCATCACCATCACCACCACCGCCAATACCAGCACCACCACCACCACCACTTTCTCCCCCTAAATCATCAAAATTAGGAGGAAGAGCTCACGGACTGATCTGCATGAATGCATTTTTGAATGCATTCATGCGCAGTTCATTTCGCACATGCCGAGCTTCATGCTCAGCATCACGAAGATGCAACTGTTGAACAGTCTGGCATAGCCATGTTCACAGTTACACAGTACACCTGCAGCAGACAAAGTAGCCCTTCTGACACACGCAACAGTCACATCATCGGGCAGATGACCATTCTTATCAACTTTGTGCATAAAAAGACCTCTTTCCAGAAAAAGGAGGTGAGGGCCAGACACAACTTTCGGAGCATTCTTCTATAAGGAAAGAACTCTATTTTTCTCTAATTTTCTAACTCTCAGTGAAAGATCTCCTACATGGCATCTCGGCTATCCTTTAAACAGTCTTATTCTTAGTGAGATCTTGAACCAGGTTTATTGTAAACCTTTATTCCAGCATAAACTGCATATCAAAACACCCGTAACTGACTAGAGCTGCCCTGGGCCTCTAACGTTTTTCTTCCTTCTCAGGTTCTATTGACTGACTTACACGGAGAATTAACAACATACTACAAGGATCACCTCTGATCTACCCGGTGAAGATTCAATCTTCATCAACAAATGTTTCTCAAGACGATTACTACCAACTCCCAAATACTTACTACGATGTGCTAATTGCTATGGTTTCCAAATTTGATTATCTTGAAAGAGTACACAGTATCCAAAAATAGTAGACAAATACTCGTGTTCTGTCAACTCCATTGACCAATTTAAAGTGTGGGCGTAAATGTCCTCAACCATAATGCCAAAAACGCTTCAGAAACGAGATTTAAACAACGTACTAACACAATCACAAAGAAAAACCAACTGAATTGAACCAGAAATTTGAATATGGAAAAATGGCGCCAAATACGCAAATGAAGAACAAAGGAAATTTGAGAGATATTTTCAATCTGTTCTCTTCAAATCTGTTTTGTACAACCTGCTAAGTATTTATATCAGATATAGAAACAACTAGACGCTAATTAGCATGTGTAAAATTACTGCTGTTTGGTCCAACTGCTACGCGCTACTGATCATCTCAATTACCAGCGTGCCAATTACTTAGCAGCGTGCCAACTGTCGTGTCCCTGCGTGCCAACTTGCCCAACTGCTTTTAATCCACCGTGGCATCCTCAATTGAGCAACAATTAATTCTTCATATGACAGCTAGACTGCGTACTTGTCACACTAGATGATTTCTTACACTTCAATCCAGTTGTTGAAGGTGTGATCATAGCAGATCACACCTTTGATCACTTGTGTCATGTTGAGACAACTTTTGCTTTTCTTTCTTCTATGCTGGCAATCCAATATCTTCAACAAAAATAGCGTCAACCCATGAGCGGCCTAGTGCTACAAATGCACTGTTTGGTGAAGTCTTGATTTCAGAGGAAGCTTATTCATCTGATGATAGATTTTTTTCATAGTTTGTGTAATTCACATTCACCAGCTATACGATTGTCCATTGCATCGCATAGTAGTGTTAGCGTGTACTCTGAAGTCATTTCCCCAAATCGGTCAGAAGTATCATTGCTTTTATCTCCAACAAATTGATAACTCAAACTTCAGCTTTTGAACAACCTCAAAGGATTGAAGCCTCTATCTCTCTGTCAAATTCCTTAGAGAACATACCTGCATTAATGTCAATCATAATGTACGAAGTTTTAAAATATGGTCTTCTTAAAGAAAAGGAGATGAAGTAAAGAATGTCACATTCTCCATAGAAAAGACATGGCAATATATATGTAAGGAAAACCAACTCATTTACATGCACTCAGACATCTTCTACCACCCTGTTGGATAAAATACAAAATTTTCTGGTAATTGAAATGCTACCAAGTTTGCTTAACATGACCTAGAGCCAATGAGTTATAGATAGAAAATTGGATCACTTAGGTTGATGCACCAAGCTTGTTCCTTGCATAAGAACGCATGGTGTTTCCAATCTTATATGGGACAGTGAACATTTCATAGTCCTTACATTATTGAGGTAACTCACGTTTTTATGCTGCAGCGACATGCTTAACCGCATATAAATTCTTGTCACAACCAAGCTTGAATAACAAGCTAGTTTCTTTTTTCATAGGAAGTTTCCATAACGAGAAACATTCATATAAGCATCAAGAATGAGAATGTTGATACACACCTTCTTAAACATCTTTAGCACTTCGTTCTCATTCTGATCCTTCCCAGATTTGGCATAAATGTAAGAAGAAATAGGGGACTAGCAATGTAGTCGACCCAACCTTTCTTAGTTTGTGTCTAGGGGTGGAAGAGGAATTGTGCGTTTGTTTCTCTTTTTAGGGAATGTCTACCTGTTGAGAAGAGTAGTATACGGCTGTAAGTTAGGAATTGATTGATACAAATTGATACTGCTGTAATTACTTGTAATCATACAAAATCAAATCCCTAGAGTTACTGCTGTAATCACTGATGTAATTAGCTAAGATTACCATAGATAGCAAAACTAGTGTACTATATGAAGAAGGTGTATACTGTGATAAAAAATCAATGAAAATAGAAACGAATTGTTTCTTTCATCTGTCTCTGATTTCTAGCATGGTATCAGAGCATTCTTGATCGTGGAACCTTTCCAAACAGGGAAAAAAATTTTCCCAGACAGTAGTCTCCCAGCTACTGCTCACAAAAAAAAACCACAGTAATATTGTGTGTTAATCAGGACTCAGATTATCATCATTGTCCAGAAAAAAAATCCGTTACCTTTTCCAACCTTTCAGCTCAAAGTATCAGGTTAGCCATCATCTATATCATGTCTAGAGAAAGCTCAGACCCGACACCAGGCCATAGCATTCCAGATGAAATGACCGTGCAACTCGCAAATCTGTTGCGTCAGAATCTGGGATCTCAGAACCTGACAAGCAACACCGAAAATCTTATCATTGGGGTTAAACTCAATAGTGACAACACACCTTATGGGCAACTCTGATATGTAAGGCCAATGGTGGCAGGGGAAGGAGTTCACGCCTAACAGGGACTCCTTCTCCCCCTCAACCAACTGAACCAGGCTACCAGCGAAGGGAGCAAGATGATGAGTGGGTATTCACATGGCTTATTCAGAACATTAAACCACACCTTGTGAATGACGTTTCCCAATATCCCACAACCAAATCACTGTGGGATGGGTTAATGACCACATATGGCTCAGGTGCCGATTCACTTCAGGTGTTTGATATCCATAAACGGATAAACTCACTAAGACAAGGAACACACATATTAGAGGAGGTCTGGAATAAGCTCCAGTCCTTCTGGATGGCAATTGATGTTAAAGATCCCAACCCCATGCGAGATCCAGAAGATATACGGATATACAATCAAAAATTACAGGAACAGAGACTGTTCCAATTCTTGACTGCTGTGGACGAAAAATATGACCAGGCGAAAAGGGAGATTTTGAAGAGGGAACCACTTCCGTCAGTGGAAGTAGCGTATGGCCTAATTCGAAGAGAAGAGGCCAGAATGGTGATATTTAAAACAGGCCCCTCAGTGGATGAAGACACATCATTGGGGTTAGGGATGACAGTGAGGAACAACCAAGGCAGAGGGCGAGGTGGCACATCCCGACGCTCAGATCATACTTCACAGCGCTCAGACCAGCCACGCCTTAGAGATAAGAAGGATAAATCACTCCTCAGATGCACACACTGTGGCCGGAAGAAACACATGAAAGAAACGTGTTTTCTTCTGATTGGATATCCAGAATGGTGGAACAGCCGGAGTACAACCAGCGGTGACACCATAGGACGGGGAGCTGCAGCCGTGGGAACCCAAGAGGGTGCCAGCAGCAGAGCAGTCCAGCAAGGCAGCCACGGTAGAATAAATGACAGACCAAAAGGAGAGGCAGCAGGAAGACGAGAAGAGGAGAAAGATCGAGAAGTTTCTAGAGAAAACCAAATGGAAACGGCGCCAGGTAGGGTTAAGGATACTCCCAACCCTTTCTCCTAAAAAATTATTAAATTGCCCTTTGCAGTTTCCTAATACTGTTACACAGGTCCCTCAGGAGGCTCATTGTCCAGAAACAGTCCTTCCAAATACAAGTCTGCCCGGATCAGCCCTTTTACTTACACCTGAACCTAAAATAGTCCCTCAGCAAACAACTAATGCCACCAGCTCCTCAAAATTCTCCGTTTTTTCCAAAACAACCCTTATTTCAAATGCCCTACACACAAATAACAATCCGCTACCTTCTACTAAAAACACCTGGGTTATTGATTATGGCACTATCGATACCATGACAAATGATCTCAACGACTTCAAAGTTTTGACCAACCAATCCAAAACATATATCGAGACAGCCAGTGGGGAACGAATCCCTGTCCGTGGTGGAGGATCCATTCAAATCTTACCAAATATAGACATGCCCAACTATTTATATGTTCCTGATTTATCTTCAAAATTACTCTCTCTTAGTCATGTGACAAAAGCTCTTGATTGTGTTGCACTTATCTATCCACACTTTTGTCTTTTACAGGACATACGTACGAAGGAGATTATTGGGCGTGGCACTGAGCGTGGAGGTCTATACTACGTTGATGAGGTTGCTCAACATGGCCGGTCCATGCTTGCTCGCCGGACAGCCCATCGATAGCTGTGGCTATGGCACCGCCGTCTAGGTCATCCTTTTGTTAGCTATTTAAAATTGTTATTTCCCAATTTGTTTACTCAGAAAACAATGTCTATTCACTGTGAAATGTGTATACGTGCAAAAAGTCATTGAACCACGTTTCATCCAAATAATACTCGGGTACCAACAATGTTTTCACTTGTTCACTCTGATGTGTGGGGACCAGCTAATGTTCCTAACAAACACCAGTTTCAGTATTTTCTGTTTATAGATGATTTTTCCTGAATGACTTGGATATATTTTCTTACACATAAGTCGGAAGTCCCAGAAAAATTTCTCCATTTTTTCAAAATGGTCCAACCCCAGTTTAACAATACTATCAAAACTCTTCGATCTGATAATGGCACTGAATACCGACCCCTACAAAACTTTTTCCACACACAGGGACTTATTCATCAAACAACCTGTCCTCATACTCCCCAATAAAACGGCGTTTCTGAAAGGAAAAATCGTATCATCCTTGAAATGACCCGTGCTATGCTCTTTGAATTACATGCACACAAATATCTTTGGCCTGATGCTGTCGGTACAGCTGTCTACCTTCTGAACTGCTTACCGTCAAAAGCCCTCAATAATCAAACGCCTTTACAGATGCTTGCCACTCAGGCCCAAATACCATCCATCCTTACCTTACCACCATATATTTATGGGTGTTTAGTCTATGTTCACATTCAAAAGTCTGAACGCACAAAACTAGACCCCTGTGCCGAAAAATGTGTGTTTGTCGGATATGCCAGCCATCAAAAAGGGTACCATTGTTATAATCCATCTACTCATCGACTCTATATTACCATGGATTGTGTGTTTCTTGAGTCTGAATACTACTTCGACCACCGAGTCATGACTCAGGGGGAGCCTATAAAAGATGAGCCATCAGCCTTCGGGTTGTTAAATAGCTTCAACTGTCACGAGGTAGTCCAACAAGAACAAGCAGGTGGCGCCACCGAGCCGACCGCTGTCAATGAAATGGAGACTGAAGAGCCAGTGCCTATTCGTGAGACATCAACTTCGGAAGATGTCCCACAAGAGGCAAGTGGAGAGGTAAATATTTCATCTGGTGAATTGGAGTATGATTCACTTATATCCGATCCATCTGAAAGACAGGTTCGTAATCTTCCCTCAAGAAGTACCAGAGGAGTTCCACCAGAACGTTATTCGCCTGAACAAATATCCAGGTCATCACGGTATCCTATTGCTTGAGGAAGAGCCTTTTTAGCACCCTACTACTCATAAATCATTCCACGAACAGCTCACGAGGCTAAGACCCGACCAGAGTGGTACAAGACAATTGAAGTTGAAATGAAGACACTATTAAAGAATGGAACATGGGAAAAGTGTATACTCCCAAATGGAAAGAGACCAGTAGGTTGCAGGTGGATTTTTACAATCAGGTATAAAGCCAACGGGACGATTGAAAGGTATAAAGCAAGACTAGTGGCAAAAGGGTATACACAGACATATGACATTGACTACTAAGAAACCTTCTCACCGGTGGTGAAAATTGACACAATTCGGGTACTCTTCTCTATAGCAGCAAACAAAGACTGGCCCATGTACCAGTTTGATGTTAAGAATGCATTCTTGCATGGCGAACTAAAAGAGGAAGTATACATGGAAACACCTCCAGGGTTCTCAGGAGACTTTAAACAGGGAGAGGTATGTAGATTGAAAAGGGCACTATATGGACTCAAGCAGAGTCCAAGACCATGGTTTGCCAGGTTTATGATAGCTATGAAATGAAATGGTTTCTATAAAGCAATACTGATCACACACTCTTTATTAGAAGGCGAGAAGGAATGATAACATGTCTTATTATCTATGTTGACGACATGATACTCACTGGCGATGATACTGAGGAAATTGCCCGATTACGAGAAAAGTTATTTGCCGAGTTTGAAATGAAAGACTTGGGAAACTTACAGCATTTTTTGGGCATTGAAGATACACGGACAAATCAGGGAATTCTAATCACACAACAGAAATACATACTCGATATGCTGACAGAGTTTAGGATGATAGACTGCAAACCAGCTGCAACACCAATGGTCGTGAACCATAAGTTACATGTTACAAAAAATGCTCAAACAGTAGACAAAGAACAGTACCGGAGGATGGTCGGAAAGTTGATCTATCTATCACATACACGTCCAGACATAGCATATGCAGTGGGGGTGGTGAGCCAGTTTATGCATTATCCGCAGAAAGATCATATGGTGGCCGTAAAGAGAATAGTGAGGTACTTGAAGGGCTCAGCTGGACATAGAATCTTGTTTAAAAATCATGGCCACCTAAATATGGAAGTATTCACGGATGCAGATTGGGCAGGTGATCCAAATGATCGAAGATCTACATCCGGATATTTTGCATTTGTTGGAGGAAATCTCGTCACATGGAAAAGCAAAAAATAGAAAGTAGTGGCTTTATCTAGTGCAGAAGCTGAATACCGAGGAATCACAAAGGGGGTCATGGAGATTTTGTGGTTGCAGAGATTGATGAATGAGATAGGTTTTTCAGTAGAGCGGCCAGTACGACTGATGTGTGATAATAAGGCAGCAATCAGTATATCCGAAAATCCTGTCCAACACTACCGAACGAAGCATATCGAAGTTGACAGACATTTAATAAAAGAGAAGCTTGAGGAAGGAAGTATAGAATTGCCATTCGTAAAGTGTGAAGATCAGCTCGCGGACATACTAACAAAGTCAGTTAATGGAAGAGCATTTGAATCGGTCCTACAGAAGTTGGGTATTAGAAACTCCAATACTCAACTTGACGGGGAATGTTGAGAAGAGTAGTATACGGCTGTAAGTTAGGAATTGATTGATACAAATTGATACTGCTGTAATTACATGTAATCATACAAAATCAAATCCCTAGAGTTATTGCTGTAATCACTGATGTAATTAGCTAAGATTACCATAGATAGCAAGACTAGTGTACTATATGAAGAAGGTGTATACTGTGATCAAAAATCAATGAAAATAGAAACGAATTGTTTCTTTCATCTGTCTCTGATTTCTAGCACTACCTCTTGTTCCTCAACCTCCTATACAATACACTCTTATTTGGTTCCTCCAACTTCCTTCTACTTGTTAAGGCGATGATACTAACAGTCTCCCATGTCTTTAACACAGCTTGAGAGGACAATTTATTCGATATTTCAAACTTGAGCTCATTTAAGGATGTCTCCAGTTGCCCTATTCGTCTATCTAGAATAGACATCATTTACTCATCCTTATCGCTCAACAAGTTGCTCTAAGTTGGACTTGGCCAAAGGAGTGGATTGGTCTTGTGTGGATGATAAGGTGTTATTATAAAATGAGGTTGGTGACAAGGGGCTTGTTAGTGCTGTTGCATAGCCCTTTTTGAAAGGCAAATTGCAGATTTTGAGTGTATTAATTGTGAAAGATGAGAAGAGGGCCTACAATTTAGACTTGAACACAGCCTATTTAAAGAGAGATTTCAAGCTTGTGAAAATTGCATAAATTTATATCTTACATTTGATGCCTTATTTATTGCATATATGAGAGCTTCATAATGTAGCACAAGAGAAGCTTAATATTTATAACATCCCTTTGCTTGTGATAGACTTTAGTGGACAGTATTTTAATCCTATCTAAGACATATTTGGTCAAATTCTTAGACAGAACACCAAGAGAAGAAGTGAGGATGTAAGCCAAAGCATGCTTCATGTTGTTTGTTGTTAAGCTAGGTGAAGAAGAGTATCCTGGTGATGTCCAGGAATCCATGTTTTCTCATAAAGACAAAATAAAAATTTAAAAGACCCAACTATGGAGCATTTTAACTTAATTATCGAAAATATAGATAGCTCCCTGGATTCCCACAATTTCTTTATTGACTTTAAAATTGAAATCTCACACAAGGCACGCAATAGGAGTTCAGATTAATAGCCTACGTCAAGGTCACAAAACTCATCCATGTTACAGAAGCAGCCTGGATCGCATCCCAGCACACCATGACTTATATTACATTCGCCATGAGGGCACCGAGCTAGTTTCAGTTTTCGATTGATTGAAAGAGCGAGTTCGCCACTGAGCCTCTTCCTTGAATAGTATGGATTTGACGGTATGAGCGTCTTCTCATTCCCCTCTACTTGAACTGCAAGACAAGCTCAGTCATTGAAGTATGAATTATTCGATTGGGGGAGATTGCTATTAAACATATAGCTACTTGTAAGAATTTTGGAGGTAACCTCATATTGTGTCCCTTCATGCAATACCTTTTTCTTTGCTCTGGTTGTCAGCACCTCTTTAGAATCATTTTTATTCATTTATAATTTTGCAACGTCTATACATATACATATATATGTATATGTATATATATATATATATATATGTATATATATATATTGGAAATGATTAAATTGGGTTATGTCATTTTGTAAAAAATGTTACATATTAACTCCCGAACTCGTCTGGGAACGAACAAAAATTGAAGTAGGAGGAAGAAGAAGAATAAGGAGAAGGGATGAGGAAAAAAAATAAAAAATTACTGGGTTTTCCATTTAATATGTTCTAAAAGCAACGTATACTAACACAGTATGATTGTCTATTTTCACATCAGATTAATTCCAAATACATATACAATCCTGTAGTTGTCAATCAAATGATATTAAAACAAATGCTTACCTTATCTAGTTGCAGCAATTTTTGGTACCTCTGAGGGACATCCTTCTCAAAAAAAAAAAAAAAAAAAAAA